>QYAP01000066.1:44477-132250 GCA_003988905.1 Hymenotorrendiella dingleyae
CATTTTAAGTCCTAAAACGTCTGATCTACGGTTGCATATGCGACCTAGAACCATCTAAAACTGTATGCCGGAACTTGGCAAGAGGACGAATTCCAACAACTCTTCTTATAAATAAAATAAAAATAAAAGATATTCTATTTAATTATCTAATAATTCTAATATAATCTCTTTTATTTATATCTCTTATATTTAAAGAAATTAAAAATATTATATTAAGTAAAACTTTAATTATATTTAATAAAGATGAATTTATTATAAATATTTAAGATAATTTAACCGTTTATTAAAAATATAATCTATAATTTCTTTTAAAAATATATAAATATAAGTTATTATCTTTAAGTATTTAAATCAATTATTATTATAATTATTCCGAAAGTAAATAAATTAAATAATTTCTTTTTAAAAACTTATTAATTGATCTCTTTTCTTTTAATTATAAGAAAAGGGCTTAAATATTTAATTATTAAACAATTTTCTTAAATTATAATTAAATATAAGGTATTAATAGAGAATTAATTTAATATTCTTCTCTTTTATATATATATAGATTTTATCATTTCATTATTTTATAATATTAAAGAAGCGATTAAAAAAGGATTTAAAATAATACTTTTTATCTTAAATATTAAAAGTATATTTAATGTAATCTTATATAATAGATTTATTAAAAGATTTCGAGAATAAAAATAACTAAAGAATATTATTTATTAGATTATTTTATTTCTTATTAATCGAATACACGGATTAAATTAGACAATAAAATAAGCCTATTTTTATTATTAAATTACGGTTTCCTTTAAGGCTCTTTAATTTTTCCTATTTTATTTATACTTTATATTATTATTTTCTTTATAAAAAGGATTAGAATTTTACTTATTAAAGTATATTTCGGATATACTAATAATTTTAAAATATTAATAATCTCTAAATTATAAATAAAGAATATGAAAATCCTTATTAAATAAATTAATATTTTATTTAAATAAAGAAAAAAAAGGGGATTATTTTTAATATTATAAAGTTAAAACTCTTTCGAATTAATAAAATTAAACCTAAGAAAGGCTATAATATCTATTAATTACCTGATTTTAAAATTAAAAGGATAATAATTCTTTTTTCGGAAATTATTAAATAATTAAATTTCTTTTTCGAT
This sequence comes from Hymenotorrendiella dingleyae, assembly GCA_003988905.1. Lineage (NCBI taxonomy): Eukaryota > Fungi > Ascomycota > Leotiomycetes > Helotiales > Helotiaceae > Hymenotorrendiella > Hymenotorrendiella dingleyae. The sequence goes on from QYAP01000066.1 coordinate 45,634, forward strand.
TCTTAATTTATATTTAAAGAATATATTAATAAAATAATCTTTAAAGCTTTTAAAGTTATTAATAGCTTTAAAAGAATAATTAATATAATTCGAAGCCTTTTTTTTTATTTTATAAAATAAATAATAATAATAATATATAGTTTCTTTATTATTTATTTTAAATATAAAATTTGGTTTTTTAATAAGATTTATACTATTCTAAGAAAGAAAAATAAATGAATTAAAAATAATATTTAAATCTATTTTAAACTATTAGAGAAAATTGTTTTTATTAATATTAGAATAATATTCCTAAGTTATAAAACGATTTAATAATTAATTCTTCTTAAAGAATTCGATCTATTAATATTAGAAATTGTTTTAATATAAAGAATAAAAGGATTAATTATAAGATCTTATTATATTAATTTTATTTATTCTTTTAAGATAAGAATTAATAATATATCGATTAAAGATTAGGCTCTTATAAATATATGCTTTTATTTATAAATAAGAAATCCTCGTTTAATAATAGAATTTATTAATTTTATTTAAGATCCTTTTTAAGAATATAATTATAATAAAAAAATAATTTATAATAGAATCGATAACTCTATTCTTAGATTTAATAAAAAATATTATAAATAATTAATCTTTTTTTAATTTCTTTATTTCTATTCTTAATATAGATTTTATAATTTATATAAATAGCTTTAAATTAAATAATAGCTTTATTAAAAGAAGGGTTTATATTATTAAAAGAGATAAAATTATCGATATTAAATTTATCTATTTTAAGAATTCTTTTAAAATTTATAATATTAAAATATTTATAATATTATATAATTTAAAAACTATTTTAAATTTTAAGCTATTATTCTTAATCGTAAAATTTAGTTTTATCTTAATAATTTTAAAACCGTTCTTTAATTATTCTTTCGTTTATTTAATATCTTTTAAGAAATATTTAACGAATTTTATAATATTATATTCGGATTTAATAATAGAATTAAAATAAAATAATACTTTAATTATATTAAAATTAAAAGAAATAAATTAATAAATTAAATAACCGATATTAAAATTAAAAAATATAATCTCTTAAATCCTCTATTCTATATTATTATTCTTAGCCATAATATAAAAGAGGCTAAAATTATTAGAATATAAAGATTTTAGAATATTATTTTTCTAAAAGGTTATAATTTATTAGAGATTATTAAATAAATCTTTAAATCTCTTATATTATATCTATTAAAATTAATATTAGCCCGTTTAATTATAATTAGATTAGAATACGAAGATTTTATAGATTATTATAAAAGGTTTAATTATAAAAACATTTATCTTATATATAACTATAATAAAAGGAAATTATTATTATATTTAGTTTTTTATTTCTTTATAATTAAGAAAATATCTAAATTATATAAAGAGATAGATAAAGATTCTAAACTATTATTCGAAAATCATAATTATTATTTTCTTTTAAAAATATTCAATAAAACTCATTTTTTTAAGGATATTTATAAAACTAAGAAATAATTCCTAACAGAGATTAACTATTAATAATCCGGAATAAAATCTCTAATAACCATTAATTAAAACCCCCCTTCCATTTTAAGCTTTAATATTCTTTATTATATTCTTTTTCTTTCTTTTCTTTATTATTTTCTATTTAAATTATTTTATTTCCTATTTACTTATTCTTTTATAAGAGAATAATTTATTATTTATAATTAGAATCGCGATTTTCGTTTCTTTTTTAAAATTTAATTTTATAATAGGATTTATTATAATAAAGTAATAATTACCCCTATAATTATATCTTAAATATTTCACCTAAGATTAAAACTCGCTCCCCTAATAATATTTACTTTCGTGGATTTTAGGTACCTATCATTATTAATAGAATCTCCGCTTGCCGTAAAATAGTTTAAATAAATAAAATAAATAAATAAATAGATGGTCGATAATATTGGATTTGTTTACGCCTTTGGTCAGTGACAAAGCGCATCAATACCCATAATCCTAATAGTGTGCAACCTACCGCATTAATTGGTTTAGAGCACCCCCCCTCTCCCGTTTTTGATTTCATTGTGCTAGTTCACTACAGAGAATTGAGGTTAAAGGGAGAGTTTCTCCCGTGAACGAGCCTCTCCCGTAAACGAGACCTCTATCATTTTGGTCTCTATTCTCTGAAATTATCTGGCACAATGAGGTCAAAACGGGAGAGAGGGGGAGCTCTAAACCAATTAATACGGTAGTTATGTATTATGGACTTGGAAGATGAGTAAAAGTGGTGTCTTGGCGAGACCGACTATGCAAAACGACACTTATCAGAATCTCAATCATAGGAAAGTGTTGAAGTATTATATGAATTCTATTATCCATTCCAAATGTGTTCGCACCTTTTGGCCTCCCTAAACAATATTCGACAGATGCTTTGAGAAATTGAGAAGTACGTGGAAAAAACCAGCCTTCACCACGCGTTCCCCTTAAGCGAGCTCTACGACGCCAAAAAAAGAACATTGCAAAATTTTGAGCTCGGTCGCGCACAACTCTTTCCCATGAGCTCCAAAACAAGAAAGAAAAAAGAAATCGAGCATAGGAAAAAATGGCAAAAACCCAAGGCGCCCGGTAGGCGCCTCCAAGGAAAAACCAACCAATCCTATGCTTTCATCATGAAGACTTCCGCTTAGAAAAGACCGATTTTATTTTACCGCCGGAACCTGATCTCTTATCCTCCCGCCGACTGGCTTCGCCTATCGACAAACCGGCGAATTGGTTTGACCACACCAGGCGATGAAGTACGGTAGTGGATTTGGAAAAAGGTAGCGGGATTGAACTTAAGTACCGCATGGATCGTCGGTCCTTACAAGGTCCGTTAAGGCTCTGCGAACTTGCAGTCTTCCCCCAAGTGTCGAATTCTGCGTGTCTGAGGAAGCTGTTTGCTCCGTCGTTGAGCTCTCCTTGAAGTCCGACTAGTTGGGATCTCCTAGGAGTTGATGCACGGCTAATTTGCGAGACTAAATAATATGTTAGCATAACTTGGAATCAAGACTAGTAGCTCGCCAAAGAAGCGTGCAAGTCCAGATTTGGAACCAAAAGTGAATATTGTTTCGCGGAAATTTCGTTACCTTAGAGCGACAACTCATCTACAGAAATGTCAGCAATTTTCTTCGTTCACAGCCACACACTGCATCCAGCGTTTGCGGTTTATTACAGTACTCATTCAACCTCTTTCGTATAGCTGCTGCTCGCTATTTCCATCTCTAGCGGCCATAAAGGTTTCAGAATAACTCTTCTCATCGTCCTGGCCAAATGTGTCGTCCAAGAAGCACGTCCAACAAAACGCTTTTCTCATCGCGACGATCTCAGCTTGCAGAGAAGTCCAACGTCTTCAAATCTATGGAAGATGGCGACGTCCATATTTTTGCTCATTATGTTTGCAAGATTTTGATATCCTTTCCGTCTATATCCTGAGCTCTGAGGTGTTACACCTGCCGGTATTTGCATACTTCTGGTATCAAAAAGTAAGTCTTAATGGAATATCAAACTTGAAGAGAAATTAGAGAATATCAAACTTGAAAACCAGAAAGACAAAGTCGATATCCAGGGGGTATCATGCTTCACTACCATCACGACAACACCAAGCCCTCTAAGCACAACCCTTCAATTAACAACTCTACGCTAGCACCCTCCCTCCATCTCCACCGCCCCTCCATCTCCATCATCTCTTCGCCTTCGAAATCCGAATAGAAATCAAATGGGTATCCACGTGTATGCAACGAAAACTCCAAAACAAATGCTCGCTCCCTACCATGCATGCACGCTCATCTATACAAAGCAAGCTCCAGATTCTCCCTACTTCAAGAGTGCCTCGATCTTCGGAACCAAGTCTCGGATCTGGAAAGGTTTGGGCATTACGTCGTCCTGAGAATGCGTTAGTTCATGGAGCTAAGATAAACATGGGAATGGGATAAGAATGGGGAGTAGGGGAATACATACCATACCGCTCGCCCTCGCAGCAGCAACCTGCTCCGTCCTCGCATTCGCCGTAACGGCAATAATCGGCACATGATTCTCCAACCAGCCCTCCACCTCCAACTGTCGAATCTTCCGCACGCAAGTCATGCCATCCATAACCGGCATTTCCAAATCCATGAGCACAATCGTCAACTCCTTGCCAGCAGCCTCGTTACCCTTGTAGTATCTGGTCTGCCGGATGAGTTCCAGGGCCTCGCCGCCATGGTTGGCGACGTAGACGGTGCACCCGAGCTTGCTGATACCTTTGGCTAGAACGCGTTGGTTGACAAGGTTATCTTCGACGATGAGAACGTGCCATTGACTGGGAGGGGTTTCGCCGAGCGAGGCGGTCGTGGGGATTGATGCTGGTGCGGAGGCGACGCGAGTAGTCGCGGGTTTTGAGGGAGGAGGCACGAGATATTGTGCACCAGCACTAATATCCTGTAGGGAACGTACATCGACATCCTTGCTTTCTGCTCGGCGGGCTTTCACGTAGAAGGCAAAGATACTGCCGACTCCAGCCTCCGACGCAACTCCAATCTCACCTCCTTGAAGCTCTGTAAGTTGGCGAGATATGAAGAGTCCCAGTCCACTGCCTCCGTATTTAACATGCGTCTTAGGAGATGCCTGAGTATAGCGGGTGAACAAGTTTTTCTTCTCTTCTTGCGTAAGACCGCAGCCTGTATCTTTGACTTCGAAGTTCAGGTAGAGGATATCCCCCGTTCCCCAATCATCACCAGCGGTAACATCAACTCGACTCTTCTTCGTTGGGAAATACTGGAAGTCCTCTAGTTCGACAGGAGGTTCGGTGTAAGCTGAAAGGGAAACCGTAATCGTCCGCTCCCTAGATTCAGTTTTGGTAAATTTGATAGCGTCTAACAGCAACATTTCAAGATCAGCGTTTTTGCACTCAACAGATTTGTTTAGGGGAATTCACAACATAGGAGCAGTCCACCAATGCTCTGGAGCTCGTCCGTAACATGGTAAAAGTGTAAATGAAGTGAAACTTACTTGTCATAAGATTTACCAAGATTTGGCGCAGCCTTGAAGAATCCAGCATCACTAAATTTGTATTAAGCATAATCCACGATTCCTTTACAATAAATTGCAAGTCTATTCCGGACATCTGAACTTCTGTCGCGAACATCTTCAAAGATTGTTGAACCACCTCCACTGGCTGGGCTGGCATTGGTGTGATAAGCAACAGGTGAGAGTCTAGTTTGGATATTGTGAGGATACTGATGGAGAGTTAGTCTCAAGAAAATTGTTTGGAGTAGTGGACTTGCTCATCAACAATAGATTTTTGATGCTGCGCACACAAAAAGATGGTTTCGGCCGAATCGATTGCAGCATCAATTATACTACCAGTGTTTGCATCAAGCATCGAGTTCTCTTTCATCATCTCTCTCAACGAGGTAGAAATGCTATCGGTGCATTGTAAAATTGCACCTATTCATAAGGTTAGCCCAGTGTTAACAATATTCGTCATCGATGTGGTTGACAAAATTCCCATGTCGAATTGAAACAAGACTCAAAATATTTCTTGGTTGCTGCGACAGAATTGCTAACACTCAACAGCTAGGCAAGTAATTGCCATGCGTTTTGTGCGAAATCCAAAGAGGTGCTTATTATTCGAAGTTTATAAACGCATACAATCTTGAGCAACACGGTAATATTGAGACAGACAGAACTTACTTAGCGGGTTTCTCATCTCATGTGAAGTGATGTCGATGAAATTATTCTGTCTCCTTCTATTCTCTTCGGCTTCTTCTAGCTGACGTTGTTGAAAATCTTTGGATTCTTGTTCGCGGAGTAGCAGTTGCTCTGAAAGCTTAGCGCGCATTTCTGCATCTTTCGCACTTCTTTTCTGAAGTGTAATATCAGTGATGGAGCCCATGATGCTTGTCATTCGTCCATCGAGAGAATACTCAGGTTGAGCAGCAAGGAGAATCCTGGAATCATTGAGTTGCAAAATCAGCCATAGTTCAGTGGTGACGGGCCATGGATGGTGGGTTCTTTAACAGGGCCAGATTGGTATCGTCTTGGAATCATCGTCCAGTGAGGCCTGAGGTAACAAACTTTGGGAAGTGAAGCTTGAGGAGTACATACCAGTTGTCAAATTCCTCGCCCGTTGCAGGATCAAACCAAAGCTTCTTCAGTTGCTACGAATAGAAAAGTCAGCTTCCCATAGTAATTCGAATATTTGTCCCGGGATGAATGGACATGTTTCGATAGAAATGAAAGAAAATGAACATTGGGAACTAGAATAAACTTACCAATTCGGATTCCCAGGGCATTCCCCCTTCTGTAAGCCTAGCCCACCCGTCTGTCATGATTTCCTGACCACTCTCCATGATCATATCTAGCCATGACATTGGTCTAATGATATCTCTGGGGTGACCTGTTATCTCAAACCACCGATCGTTTGCTTCAAGAATGACGCCAGTGGGATCAATGGAGAACATGCCGACGGAAGAAATCTCGGTCATACGCTGTAGCCTGGTCCGCTGAAAATCCAACTCTTTCGAGAGCCTAGATCGCTCAACGGCAGCTGCCTCTGCGGCATGCGCCCCTCGCTTGATTTCCGTTTCGAACAGTGTTACAGAAGCGAGTGATGTGGCCAATTGTCTGTCCAAGAGTTGAATGAAATGCCGATAATCTTCATCAAATCTTCGTCGAGGATTGACACCAATGACTAAAAATCCCGTCACACTCTCGCTATTTGTTGGTCTGATAGGGCAAACGATAGCCTCCCTGCAAGGTTCTCCATAGCCTCTCCACTCGATGCCTTCCAACATCGTCTCGGAAAGGGTTCCATCGAGAATTTTGAGAAGCTTTGGCTCACGAGTACGCATAGCGTCCCGGAATGAAGGTATAAATCCACCTCGTGCACGATTGAGATCGAGACGAGTAGGAGCTGCTGGGTGACCGTCTGGAACACCGACGGTGCCCTCTAGAACGCAGGATTTCAATACTTCGGAAGTCGCAGAAGATGCCGAATTATCATCGTCGGGTTCGTACTCATCGGCTACTGAATAGAGTAATGCAAATGGAAAATCGAACCCATTTTCCTCCAATGCTGCTAGCGTGTTGTTCCAAAACTCAGAGGCGTTATGTGCCAATGCAGTATCTTGTCCTAGCTTCAGCAATGTCTGGGTAGCTCGAGCAGCGCGTGTTTGCTTGGTCGTTTCGAATGGAGCATTGTATAACCCTAGGATTCTCTGGGTGCCACCATATAGCGGAGTTAAAGACCTAGGTGATTAGAATCAGTATACATGCTATAATGGTCACCTAGAACAGACGTAAAGTAAATGAAAGATGCGGTGAGCCAGCACGTTTACAGCATGCACCTTTCCAGTGATTGTCATGAGTGCCAGGATGGCTGACATGCGAAATATTATGGCAGATGGAGCTGGTTTGTCCAAATGGTACATGAAAGGTCCAGAAAAAGGAATAGACAAATGAAGAATGGAACACGGTCATTACCTACCATGAATAAAATGTTTCTTCCAACAAGCCCTTCCGCTGCATTGGTAGGTTTTGATCGCTAACTGCAACTGATTTTCCCGTCCGGCGGCATTCGTCGAAAATGGGTCCAACAAAATCCCAAAGCTCCTAGTAATAAAGTTCAGCGTCAGTAACGTCGTTTCGGGCCGCGCCATATGCGTACTTGACCAGGGAGTCCGAAGAAAGGTCCACAATGAGTGGTCTATGGGTCTATAGGTAGACGTGGGGATATTACACACCGAGAAGGCTCCTGCAGTCGTAAACCCCATACCCATCAGTTTTGGGTGCTTATCTCCTGCCACTCTGCTTGCATATGCCTGGTTATAAAGCAGTGTCAATTCTTCACCCCAAAATATCGCAGCCGGGTGTGGGTTTGCCATAAGTAAATTCGCAATTTGCCTGAACTCTGCACTCCAAGAATTCATGTCACCTAATGGAGTGAGAGCCCAATCAATGCTACGAGCAAGTATGACGTGTGAGCTAAGATCACCAACAGGAACGGCAAGTGTCCCTGTAATCAAATCTCAAGGTTAGTTTACTTGTTCGAAAGAGTATAGGAGCAAAGGGTCTATCTTGTGGGCGACTCTTCAAGGTATATTCATTCCCTCGAGTAATTTGGCATACCAGCCCATAGTTTTAGTGGGAGTGGTATAGATGTGATCCCGTATCATAGTATGTGTGTGAAAGAGTGGAGGCGCATTCGCTCAGCTCTGCTCTTGAGCTGATTTGGATAGGGAAGCTTGAAAACTTACAATCAGGGGTCCCTGGTGTAATATATTCTGGAGAAGACTCTTCGAGCATCGGACTCCGAACATTCTTGCCAACTCCAAGTTCCGTATGCTGCTCTGTCGCTAAGGAAATGCTCTCAATGCTCCCTGTCGGCGAAATGCTAGGACGATCTTCCCGTGGCATCATATCCTTTGGAGCACATCGGCTTCCACCCACGACTAACCATTCATTGAAAAGAATAAAGGCATTCCAGCGAAACCCGGAGAAGACGATTGTAGTATCTTTCTCAACGATACCGTGAGCAGTCAATTCCAGCCAAAGCCTAAATTCCCTCGCGAATTTATCGGTGGACTTCTGTGGTGATCGCAGGATGCTTGTCTTTTGGACGGCAGCTAAAAGCTTGCTGTCCTCTGTCAAGGCCTGGTTGGTAAAACTGATTTCAAGTGTATTGTCTTTCATGCCACTGTCGAGCCTAATAACAAATGTCGGACGGGGATCAGCTGCGAGCATCTCCCCAACATTGAGCTCAGCAAAAGCTTGAGCCGCAACTTGTTCATCGCCACTTGTAGCGTAAACCTCTGCAAAGGTGGCGCCTTTCATGGCTATTGGTAGACTATTTGATGCGTCGTCTTCGTATTCATGCGCTCTCTCGTGGCCAACAGTCGCTTGTTCTGTTTGGGCAGCTGCATCCGTAGAAGATGACAAGTTTTGGTCTTCCACTTGATGGGACATAACTCCCAATAGCTACCCAAAACCCAAAACACGCGGTCGAGCAAAACGTGAGAAGTCGGTAGACGATGGAAATGCCTCAGATTTGGGGGCTAGAAAAGCCGAAAAGCAACAATAAGGAGCGTAAATGGGTACTTCGGCTAGCAATTGGCTTCAAAGCACAAACGTGACAGGCTGAAAATGAGATGGCGGTTGCAACTAAAAAAACCCCCCCATGCATCCCCGATCTGTCATGGAGTGTGTCACGAGGGCGGGAAGTCGATGCAAGAGATGGATGTTTGCTGCTTTCTGGAATCGTAAATGAGCGACGGAAATGACTGAAGGTGAGGCGCTAGTTTCTGTCTGGATTTCTGGGCGGCCACAGAAAGAGAGTGCGGTGGAAGGAGGCCAGACTGAAGGGATGTTGTTGATCTCGAACTGCTGCGGGGAGTTGGGTCTAGACCGAAGAGTGGTCCTGGTCCATGCATGAGATGGGCATTGAAAACCCCATCAGCTTGCTCGGAGGAAAGGTCCGGAATCTGGTCTGTGCGCGTCGGAAAATCCCCCTATCCGCCGCACAGACCTATCAAAATACTTAAGTAGCAGCTCCCCTCGGGCTTTCCTGCCTTGAATTATTGAAATTCGCCTTCATTGCATTCCCATTGCAAGGTTCACCAATTTGGACCCCCCTTCAAACTACCTACCTAGGTACTCTACCCCTAATCTCGTCCCCGGACTACCCCAGAATCAAAGCGATATTCTAATCGTTATTTACAAGATATCGAGGTCGGATACGGTATTCCGTTTGCATCCACTACGATACAGCGGCGTGGTTGTCTCCTTGCGCGACGAACCAGCTACGGCAAGTTGAAAGTTACTAGTTCAAGCATATCGTCCGTGTCGCTGCCGGGTACGGTATCCTGGATGGATTGCAACAAAAGAGCAATGAAGTGCTCATACGTTGGGTCTTTTTTCAGTACTAGTCGCGACGTTTACACTAAATACCAAGTACGTTATTGACTATTCGAGCAAGTGATGTCAATGAGCAAGATTGCGTTTGGATTTAAGTGGAAGTTCGGTTGAAGAGTCAAGGACAGATCGGGGGTTAATGTTTCGTGGATGTCTGTTGAGTTTCTTACTCGAGATTGTTCACATAAACATCGAGATGAACATTTGGTCGGCAGAAATTGCATCAACAAGGTCTGCCGAAAGGGGACTCGAAAGGGGAGCTTTTGCTCCGAGTCCAGGCAATCTTAAGTGTTATCGCCATGATATTCACTCATAGTAGTCTATTTCTTTCGCTCGTTTTTGTCCAAAATTAAGGCGCTAAGCGATCAGTCAAAATTTTGACAATTTTTTTTGGGACAAGTTTGTTGCAGGGCGAGCTGTCTGCATACCGAAGTAATTGGTTTACAAGCCCCCCTCTTCAATATCGTTCTATCCTTCATTCTCTTAAATATCCTAACACAATGAGGATTAAAATGAGAGAGATACCAAAAACGGGAGTCACTCTCCAATTTCAACGTCAAATATTTCTTAAGGGTCTGGCACAATGAAGGTTAAAATGGGAGAGAAGGGGTGGTCTTGTAAGCCAATTACTGCGGTAAATTGTTATTTTGTATTTTGCGTGTTGGAGCCACCTCAAGCGACCACGTTGCAAACTTTTGATTTTGCATTGAGATGCACAACTTTCCAGGTTCGCAGAGTATCCAATTTTCACCAATGAAGAGTGGTTTTCCGTATGCCAATGCCTGAATGTTGCCTAAAGTGTGACACACCGGCAACCTATTCCGGGACCGAACCAACGATCCTACCAGGCAACCAACCCCCCTGCAGCGAATCTCACCATAGCTACCCCGCCATAAAGCGCACTGTCTGCCCCGATTGTTCTACCTTTTCTAACCTCCAACTTTTTAGGTTCATATTCGACCTTCTTTCAAAATTTCGGAAATTTTCACATGAATTGCCTCCGGAAGGGAAAGGATAGAAAGGCCAGCATACGAAAGTCCATTCGCTCAAGATCCAGAGCCCCAATCCTCAAGATGGACACTCCAATTCACGAACGAAGCCTTCCCGCCGACCCCCAATCCAACTCCCCCCTTTTCAACCGAATCCCACCCGAAATTCGCGATTCCATTTTCGCCTACGCCATGACCGAATACACCAAAACCGACGCAAAATCTCAGTACGAAGTCGACACAAACTATACCAGACCAGGCTACACGGGTCTCCGCGCCGTTACCATAGGCCTCCTCCTTTCCTGCCGTCGCGCATACCTCGAAACTTATCACCTCCCAGCAGTCAACAAAGAACATGTATTCTGGCATGGCCGCTGCCCTCCGGGCGCTGATCGTGATAAATTTCGCCATGAGCAATATTACTTTGCATGTTTCACATCTTGGCAGATGAAGTCTGTCAAGGAAGTGCACTTTTTCACACAGCTTTACTGGCTCGAGGGCGAGTTTGCGAAGTTGTGTAGGAATGAATACATGCAGGGGATAGAGAAAGTTACGATTACGATTCGTCGAGGCGACTGGTGGTGGAATGAGAGGAATGCTGCTTTGACACTGAATCCACAGCTTGATCCAATTTTCCAAAAATCAGACGTCTGGGGTTCCGCATTCTCAAACCTCTCTTCTCTCAAAGAACTCACCATGGAGCTTGAAACCTCCGACGACAAGAAAGACGAACTCATGACGATAGTCGAGCGCGCTAAAACGTGGAAATTCCCACTGCAAAATGCCCACGATGGTGCGGTCAGCGTTTTGAGTACGGAGGGTGCTAAGGAGGAAGTTAGCACGTGGCAAGGCCCGATGTGTTATTGGAGTGGGATTTGTCCTTACTGTACGCATGGGAATAGGTGTATGGATGGGAGAAGAGGTAGCTTGGGTGGTGGGGAGACGGGGAATGGGAATAAGGGATGTGAGGAGAGGATGAGGCTGAGGAAGGCCGAGATGGGACCGTTGTGTTATGTTGCTAGTGTTAGGTGGAGGGCTGTGAGGAGTGAGGTGGAGAGGGAGGTGTGAGGGGTCTTGTAGTGATGGGCTTCTTTTGAAGTTGTTAAGAGGTTATCTTCGGTTGGGTTTATGGTGGGGTGAGAGTTTCTTTTTTAATAGAAGGAACTTTACGGTATTTTGAGCGGGAAAGTGCTAGTATGATTATCTAAATTGAATTTGTATCCGTCTACCTACTATACCTACCACCTTTCAGCTAGCCCTTTGTCTGCGTCTTTCAAATCCATCAGACTCATGAGCCTTCTTGATCCATTGCACCTTTTATCCTACCGGTACTGTGTATTTGTTCTCTTGCCAGTGAGTTCTCATAGTCTGTTATCGCTAGCATTCTCTGAGTCCAATTACTGTACAGCCACTCCGAATAAGCTTATCGTACGTAGTCGCTACTAGTAGAAATCCAAATGTTCAAGGATTACACTGGAATGAGCACCGTTTCGAGGGGAACACTGCGGGACGCATCGGAAAATTCAGATCGTATCGCGAGTTGTGCAAACGATCTTGCCTGTGGTTTTCTTCATTCTTCTCGATACTCTTCTTCTCTCCAATCTATTTCGGCGCAATTGTTGTACAATAAATATATAAATATTAAATAACAAGCTTAATCATTCAGGCCTTCTTATTTTACTATTTACCTGCTACAGTAGTGCGAACTTAGTTACAATACATCACGGGTCCTAGAACTCTTTTTCTTTCCTTATAGCAACGCACGTTTGATTCATACAGTAAACTCTCGATAGAATGATGCATTATCTTGAGAGAATGGATTATTGTATAGAGTAGATAAAATAACGTACGAGGAGTTAGAATATCAGAACAATACAGTATTGGGAATACAGTAGCGCCAAGTCGAATGGTAGAGCGTCGAAACCTCGGGGGGAAAAGAATAAGAGGAGAGAAGAAGAGAGAAGAAAAAGACAAAAGAATCTAAGTTGGTTTCGTTGTTACGGAAAGATTTATTATTGCGTGGGTAAGCTTCACGTGCAGGTCGGGAAGGTGGCCCGGGCTCTGTCACCTGATCCACCCCCTCTCATATCCCCGCAATTGAATAACTACTCTTTTTCACGGCCTTTTACGCTACAAATCTTGCACCCTGCACCTACACAGAATAAAATAGTGGCATTCGAGGTATATTAGTTAACAATGGTAGCATTCTAGTCAACTGTCGTTATTTCTATCCACCCTTTCTCAATCGACGAGTTTTGGAAACACAAGCTCACCTTGCGCAGCGAACATCTGTAAAAATGCCCCAAGAGCCGGATGCATCCCTCGCTCCATCGCGCGGGTAACCCACTGGTCAAAAGGTATCTCCTCTATTTCTGTCCGCCGTACACCGCCGTCTTCACATTCCGCAGGAGGATTTTTATCATCCGCAATCCAAGAACGAAGATCGTCCATAGGGAGATTTACACCTCCGAGGTGATGCAAGAATCTCACCTCCTGGTCATCATCTCTTGGAGACGTATCGTTCACGGCTGTCAGTATACCCCTTACCACAGCATCCAGCGTAACCGAGTCAAGTGTCCCGTACGCCTTGCCTAGCATCACTGGAACGGCATTTATAAGTCGTGAGTACCTCTGCACATTATAGATCAGATCCAGCTGCGGCGTGTCGACGCGTGCGATGTTCGAGGGCCGGTGTATACAGATCGGCCACTCCCCATCTCGCGCCTTGAGCTTCTCGAGGAATACCTCGCTGCACCATTTACTCGATGCGTAACCAACTAGCAGTCGTCCATCTGCCGGGGGTGGATACGCTGAAACGGATCGCGGAGGAATGTCTTGATGGCGTGTTGCGAAGCTGCAGGCACCCCCAGAGGAGATGTAGTGCATGGGGATCTTTCGGTGTCTGCTCATCTCTGCGAGCTCTTTGGTGGCTTGCAGATTTGGGAGTTTGAGGGAGGTGTAGCTTTTCATGTAGGAGACGTCTGCGCCGTTGTGGATGACCGCTGTTGCGGTTCCGAAGATCTTGTCGATATCTGGAGGTGATAATCCGAGATGAGGAAGTGCCAGATCGCCTTTGTAGATGGCCACTTTTGAACTAAGCATTTCTTGCAGCTTGCTTGCATCGCGGACTGCAATGCAGTATATCAGCTTAACTTCAGGGTCTCCGATTAGAGAACTCAGGATTCCTCGTCCGAGATATCCCGTTGAGCCTGTCAGTATAACGGTTTTGGGGCCTACATGCTTGACGGGCTGCACAATTGACGGTTGCAGAAGAGCAGGGGAGAGGTCCGTCTCTTGGCTCCAATCAATTTCTATTGCGGAAGGCTGTTCTTTCTCCCGGCTTTCAATCACAAACGCCATGCTCGCCAAAGTACTCGCGTTAAACATGACAATAAGCGGGATATTGACGTAAAATCTCCTTTGGATTCGCCGTTGTAAATCAAGCAACAGTAGAGAAGTGCCGCCAACATAGAAGAAGTCAGTGGAGGATCGAATCTCGTGCAGATTGACAACTTCTTCTGGAATGACATCTTTCCAGATAGCTTTGAGCTGTGTTTCAAGCTCAGTCATCTCCAAGTTTGGGACAGCAAGAGTTTCTGGTAGGGGAAAAGAAGCGATCGCGAGTCGGTCGAGCTTGAGGGTGTTGGTTAGTGGCATGCTTTCGATGGGTATGATCGCTGACGGGCACATATAGCGAGGCAATTCGAGGCGTGAGTTGAAAGCATTCATGACTTGTGCTCGTTCCTCGTGAGGATAGCTTTGCTCAAAGACCACATGAGCCACAAGCACCTGATGGCTATCTGAAGCAAAAAGACGAGCGGACACAACCGCTTGGCTCAATGCCCCGTTCGAAACCTCTAACAATGCTCTTTCAACCTCTCTCAAGTCAATTCGTAAGCCACGCAATTTGATCTGCGTGTCTCCCGAAATACGGCCCTCGAGGAAGAGTTCGCCTTCCTCTCCCCATCTTCCAAGGTCTCCAGTGCGATGCAAAGTATTCCAACTGCTCTGCAGGTCTTCTGGCGTGGCGAACTTATTCGGGATAAATCGTTCCGTCGTGAGAGCATTATTGTTCAGATATCCCGCAGCGACACCCGGACCTCCAATGTATATCTCACCCTGAATACCTGGGGGAACGACGCTCAGACTCTCATCAAGAATATATATAGAGTAATTAGGAAGAGGACGGCCAGTGGCGGAATTCCGGTGTGAGATGGCGTCTTTGTCTTGAGAGTTCCGGTAAAACAACTCCATTGTCGTAGCGGTCCATGAGATTTCAGTAGGCCCATAAGCGTGGAATAAGCGTAGTTCCAGCTTTCCCAGGGATGCAAAATCTTTGAAAATTCCATCAATGCCTGGCTCGCCACCAGTGATTGCCCTTCTCCACGGCGAACGCGAGAGGAACTTTATATTCCCATATTTGAACCAGGTGGAGAGTTCCGATGTGCAAGTGAACGTGTACGTAATTCGCTGAGAATCAATGAGCTCACTGATAGCATATGCGTCTCCTCGAAGCTTCCTGGGAACAAGATACAGAGATCCTGCTAGGCAGAGGGCCGTGAATATTTGGATGAGTGACATGTCGAAGCCCGAGGAGCTCTGTTGTAAGACGATTTCAGAATCTAGATCGTAAATTTGGGCAGTGGATTCGAGCCAGTTTCGGAAGCCTTCGTGTTTTAGGATAATGCCCTTCGGTGTGCCAGACGATCCACTCGTATATAGAATAGCCGCAACACCGCTTGCAGTAGCCGCAATCAGGTTGGAGGAGAGCTGTACTTTCGATAAGGCTGAGACATTGATAGCTTGCAAATTTGGCGCACACAATTTTTCTAGGTACTGTTCTGTATCATTGTCGACTAGTAAAAGTTGTGGCTGGCTGTCTTTGGTTATGGTAGCAAGCCTATTCCAAGGGTTACCTTGATCCAGGGGCAAGTAGACAGCACCTAGACGCATGATTGCTAGAATAGATGATATCCAATCAGCAGTCGGTTCCTGTAAGACAGCCACGACTGTCCCAATCGAGACATTTGAGGCTCGCAACGCATCCGTAATAG
Source organism: Hymenotorrendiella dingleyae (assembly GCA_003988905.1). Taxonomy (NCBI): domain Eukaryota; kingdom Fungi; phylum Ascomycota; class Leotiomycetes; order Helotiales; family Helotiaceae; genus Hymenotorrendiella; species Hymenotorrendiella dingleyae. The sequence goes on from QYAP01000066.1 coordinate 61,598, forward strand.
TGTTGACACGGTTTTGCATATCGGAGTAAGTGGCTATGTTGTCGCCATCCCACCTCACTGCAGGTTCGCTTAGCCGTGTTTGGATCACCTCATCGATCTTATGGATTATAGTTTCCGGCCAGAGGCACTCTTTGGATGGACCTGGACCTGGGGTCAGTTTTGCTGTAGCATGCTTTCTCATATTGAATGAAACGAACCTCGACTAAATTCTAAAGCCCTGTGGATTTCCTCATCATCATACATCTCGGGTTTATCCAGGGTAGCACCAGAATCAGCTAGGAAAGCCCTGATCAATCGCTCATAACTTCTCGCTAGTGACTTGGCATCTCGATGGTTATAGAGGTCTTTCCGCACAATGAGCATAGCGAGACAATCACCATCAGGATCGTCAATGATATCCAGGGTAACATCATAAGCCAATCTTGGAACCTGGAATGATAGCATTTCAAGTTTACAATCAGCCCAAGTTGTGTTCTCCCGCTGACCCAGACGGTAGTCTACAAAGCATTGGAAGATTGGAGTGCATGTTGCAGACCTTATGGCACCGAGCCTGAAACACCAGTTAGAACTCATCTTTCGAAGTGTACTTGCAGATTGGCTTTGAACTTACTTATTCAGTAGAACCTGAAAGGGAATTTTGGAATTCGCAAGCGCTGCCAACGACTTAGAGCGCGTCTCCTTAAGAATCGTCTCAAATTTGCAAGTTCTCTTTGTGCGGAAACGTAGAGGAAGAAGATTCATGAACGGGCCGATGCTGTCCATTAGATCATCCTCAGCACGATTTGCGTCGCTAATTCCAATTGAAATATCTTCTACACCAGTATATCTTGCCAACAAGGCTCTAAATACCGTTAAATAGAAATGAAATGGTGTCACTCCACAACGACTACAAAGATCCCGAACGACCTTTTTTGTCTTGGGATCGAGTCTGGTGTCAGCACGCTCGTTTTCGTATGTCGTCAAGGCAGGCCTGGTCGCAGCTTTACCCAGACTAAGGATGGGCAACGGATCTGGGAAGTCGACAAATTCGGCTTTCCAGAATTTTAATTCATCTTCGTATTTACCGAGCTCGAAATCCAGGTGTTGTTGCATAGCATAATCTGAGTACTGGTGCGTTTCGTGGTGTCGGTACGCTTTCGTATAGTGTTCTTCCAGGAATCTCATAAAGACTCGGAATGATAGCCCGTCTACAACGAGGCTGTGAGACGACATTACCAAGAAGTGTATCGTTGGTGATAGGGAAAGAAGTAAAACCTTCATCGTTTCCCCCTTGCTCAAGTTGAAATTGTGAGTTTCCAGCTCTTTGACAATATTGGTCACCTCCTTCTGATCTTGTATTTTTCGATATTCTCCTCGTATAGTACTTGAGTCGAGAAACCCTTGCATTGGCTGGCCGTCTTCTTCAAAAAAGCTCGCTCTGAGGATTTCATGTTGTCTGCCGACAGCCTGCAAGGCATATTCAAAGTCGTCACGCCGAATTCGTCCAGTCAGCCGAAATGATCCAGTATGATTCAAGCTGGATTTATCCTGCAAGAAATTCAAGACGAACCAAAACATGGCCTGGCTGAAAGATAGCTTGGCAGTCTTTTGAAAGGTTGAAATACGACCTTCTTCATGTTTCAGATCTTCATTCCAATCGCGAGCATCCGCTTCCGAGGAAACCGAATTAAGCTGGGTCTCGCTGCTATCATCAGCGTTTCTCAGCACATCATATTCTAGCTTATCGTCTGTTGAATATTCCAGATCCTCACGCCCACTTCCCGGGAAGCTCGGAGTAGGAGGTGGGGGAGAAGAATTCGCATCGTCAGAAGACACACAAGGGATCCAGGTAGAAGGAATGGTTTCTGTCGCGATGTTGAGAAGCTCGCAGACGGTCGTCCCGCCTAAGATTTTCAACACGGGAATATTGACTTGTAGTGTTTTCATAAACCAACTACGAATTTCGGTGGCCAGGAGAGAATCCGTGCCCATCTCGTTGAGATGGAGATTTGATGTGTCTTCTTTCGCTAACTCGTCGACAGAGAGGTGGTAGAGAGCGCTTAGCTTCACGATGAAAGCGTCCCTGATGATATTGAAAACAGCGTCTCTACCACTGGCATGCAAAAGCTGCGTCCTGGTGGGTACGTTGATCTTGGCATCGTTGACGGCTAACTCTTTTTCACCACCAATTCTGACATAATGGCTCATGAAAGGATTTGAGGCCCAGACGGGCTGGACCTGATCATGTAGGCCTATAGTGGCTATTCCCGCCGTTATTTCGATTGGACCCGGTCCACCTGGCCGCGCTGCAATGACTGCCTCAGCAAAGAGTTGATGAAAATCTTTCTCCGAGAGAAATATGCTCTCTCCATCTCTGCCACCAGCTCTTAAGTTGATTTTCTGTTGCGTGATATAGCCAACTCCAAGTACTGGCCCGATATTGATTATGGATGCGGCCAGTCCAAGTTGATGACGCTGTTCTGCTAAACCCGACATAAATAGATTTGCAGCGGAGTAGTTACTTTGGCCTGGGAAACCGATCACGGCGGAAGCTGAGGAGAAGAAAACGAAAAATTCAAGCGTTTTATCCTGAAACAAATTATTGAGGTTTATGCTTCCCTCAACCTTAGGTCGTGTGGCTGTGAGTAGTTGGTCAAGCGTCATGTCGGTTATTGAAATATCATGTAAGACCACTAGAGGGAAGTAGAAAACAGTCTTAGTAAGGTTCTACCGGGGAATATGCCATACTCGAATGGTACTTACTTGCACCTTGTGCCACGCCGCCAATGGGAGGCATGCTTAAGCAGATTTTGGCATACGTTTCTACCACCTCTTCTTCGTTCGTCACGTCGCTAAAAATTAACTTAGTTTTGCTTTTGGCTAAAGAGCTCGAGAGTAAAATTTGATGAAAGGGATACTCACCATGGGATTACTTGAACTTCAGCGCCATTGGTGTGCATCATGTTTAGCCAGGAGTCGTCAATATTTGGACTTCGACTAGAAAGAACAATATGTCGAGCTCCGTGGCGGGTCATCCATTCGCAGAGTGAAAGGCCCAGGCTATTGCAAAGACCAATAAGCCAGTAGGTCTTGAACTCAGAGAACATAAACTGTGAGTCGATAGGCTGCACCTCGATCTCAACATTCTTGCTAATGGTCCAATCGATGATTGAGTGTGGCATCATCTCGTTGTCTTGGGAGAGACTGCCAATGCCGACCACTGGAACGTCAGGTCTTGCAACTTCAGTCTCGGCTAGCGAGCAATAGGCATAGTTGATGGAGTCCTGAAGCCTGCTTTTGACTTCATCGGCATGTGAGATCCAGGGAGCCCAGGAATCCTTGCCAAAAAGGGTTCGCATGTTTTCATATCGACAATGAGCCGGCAATTGTGAGCGGAGGCGATCACCACCTTGGGGGTTTATATCCAATCTTGTAAAATCTACAAAAAGAGCTATATTCTCAGGGATGCTAGCTCGTAACTCCCGATCAGCCGCGTTGGGGTGTATTTTCAACCAATTTGGGTTGGAGCATGTTGTATCGTATGTGATGATTGTGACACCCACGCCAATGTTCCTAGCTCTCCATGCTAAGGTGACTGCGAATTCCATACTCGGATCAAGAAGAAGAAGATGTTGGGCACCCTTAGATAATCCCTTCAGAATGACCGATGCAATAATCTGGTGAGTTACGTGGGATAGGAAGCCGGCCTCAAAGCCTGGCTCAATCTCAGTTGAGATTGAGAAACTGTCCCAAGGGCAAACCACAGAAGAATGTGCAGTGGAAAAGAAGACTGCTTGATCTCCGGAATCACAAGCCCGACCAAGGTTAAGAAACATATGGCCAGACTCAGCAACCTTGACGGGCGACAGAAGGGAGTGTGATATACCGAAGAGTCCAGCTCTCACACCAGAGTCTTTGGGCGACTGTTCGCGAAGGACGTATCTAAAATTCGACGGGGTAACGGAAACTGCATGGTTTTCTATGCCCACAACTTTCAAGACGGATCTTCGTGATGAGTTGTAACGGTCATTCATTTCCTTGCTCGCAACTAGACGAGGGATTATAGCCCGATCTTCCTCATCTAACAAAATTTCAGATTCATTGGAGATTAAAAGACCTTTCTGGACGTCCTCTTGTTGCCACTGTATTACTGCCTTCAGTCTTATGATGGTTTCCGCGATGGTCTGGGCTTTGATCTTGCTGGCATTTGCGAAGTCTAGGAATTGGATGTTGAGAGTAGGGATTTCGCGCTGTGCCGTCCGCAGTAAGCCAATGATCATATTAGCATGCGGTTCCTTCGAGCGACGAGAATGCGTCAACCAGAGGAGGCTTGGCGCTTGTACTAGCATCCCTCTTAGAGCCTCCCATGAGGCCTTGGTGGGGCTTTTGAAAAACGATCCGTCCAGATCACTTAGGCTGATAATAGTCGTTCTCTCGGTTATTTGCAGAGGAGACATCTCCGTCAACGACCCCACCGTTTTCACATTTAAGAAACGTCCAGTCAAATGCTCCTTTATCTGACTAGCAAGCCCAGATACTTCGGGTGTGGCACCACCAACTATAATAAGCTCGTCCATCAAATTTGAGGTGGTGAAAAGCTGCTGCGTAGATAACGGCGTAGATAATAGCGGTTCTCGAAGCAGCGCTACATGTTCGTTCATAGCTTGTGCAACGATCACGGTCAAAGGTGCAACCAGAGGTTCGAGATTTGATGAGGAGTTGTCGCAGCCAGAAAATCCCGCTTTACGAAGCACTGCATCCCAGCTTGCTATATCAATAAAAGGCGACAAAACTCTCCCGTCGCTCGACCCCAGCCACCAGCCTGGAAATGCTCCGAATATCGCCCCCATATTGACATTTGCATCAGGCAATCCCTCAAGCAAGATAAGGTAACCTCCAGGTTTAAGGAGGCGTCGGATGTTCCGTAAACTTGTTTCCAGGACTTCCGTCGCATGTAGTACCATGGAAGCGACAATCACATCGTAGTGTATATCCCCGAACCCCTGATCGCGAGGTTCCTTATTAATGTCCAAAACCTTGAATCCAAGGCCATGTTGGCTGCCAAATACATCGTGAGCGGCAGCAAAGAAGCCAGAGGATATATCTGTAAATGTGTACGAATCATACGTTTGCCCAATCTCACGGAATATCGCCTTCGTAGCAGCCCCAGTGCCAGCACCGATTTCGACGATATTCAAGTGGGGATATCGGTGGATTATCTGCTTAATTGTTCTAGCCAGGAGCTTCGTGGAAGTTTTCATAGAGAGTGAGTGCTCGTAGTACTCCGCGAGTAAGTTTTCTTCCATTCCAACCTCGATAGCTTGCTTCTCTCCTATTGCAATACTCACTAAGTTATCACCAATCCTTCGTAATAACTTGATATCTATGACATCTGCACAAGTTTCGCAGGCTAGAGCCATCCGTTCGTAGGTGTCATGATTCCATTGAGATTTCCAGAATGACCAGCTTCCACTTTCGGCGAGGGAGATACAATGCGACGCGAATTTAAACAGGTTTGTCAAAGCCCCTTCAGACCTGGCTAAATGGTCCACTCGGATGCTCTTGTCTAGCTTGCGAAGATAGAAGATCGAGACGCGCTCGAGTAGATGAGCTAATTCGCGTTGTCTTTGCGTTACAAGACAATCTTGATTAAGCATTTTGGTGTTCGGATGAGCAACATCCCATACAGTTGTTGAGAAGATTTCTTTGTCGCCTTTGGCACTCGGTGCAGCGAAAGGCACAGACTAAATCATATTGAATTAGCGTTTTTAAGTATAACTCTCTCCAGGGAACTCTTATATGTGAGCGTGAACTTGTTCAACTGCTGTACGTTGAAGCACGTGTCAAATGACCCAGAAAGGAGGGTCGTTCGGCTAATGCCAGGGGTTTGAGATGCCTCGTGAATGGGAAGGAGAAGCGAAATATTACAACTAAATAAACTCACAGCGAGACCTTGAACTTGTATCAAGGCATGTTCTCGTAAATTCGTGTAGACATTTACGTCCCCGCCTATCCCCGAGCTCTCCATTGCCTGCACCGAGTCGAATGATAATGTTTGCTCCCCGGCAATTTCTGAACATAGAAGTGGGTTGATTCTAACACTCCGAATTGTTTTTGGTGCATGCAGTGTCCAAACACCCCCGTCAAATGGGACAGAATGTGCAAGAAATGTGGACTGAAAAGCAGCATCAAGTATAGCAGGGTGAACGAGCAAGTCCGTTTTTTCTTGATTTGAGATCGAACCAGTCGCGTAGCCCAGCCTGCGTTGCAAGCCAGTCAATGCTTTGAAGGGGCTGGAGTATCGGTACCCCAATTCCTCTAATGATTCGTAAAACTCTTCAGATTCAACTTGGAGCAGATTCAGATCGGATCGTCGAGGACTCCTCGCAGGGAGAACAGTGGCGGAATAGTCACCAAGCGAGATCTGTACGGAGCCGCTAGCTAGTAAGGCGAGTTGATCAGTGCCATTTTCTACAGCATTGTACGTGAAATGAGCGCCGATATGCTTCTCGCTAGATTTCACAATGTTGGTAATGGAGAAGATTGCCTCAACACTCATATCATCTTGATCGAACGTCAAAACTTTGATAAGCTCTAAATCTAGAACTTCCAAAAGATATACATGGTCGTCTTTGCACATCTGTAAAGCAGCTTCTAACGCCAACACAACGTATCCGGCAGCGGGGAAAACGATTTGTTCTTGTAATCGGTGGCCTTTGATCCACGGGATATCGTTTGGTCGTAGGATATTTCGCCAACGTATGACTTGCTTTGTGCTGTCGGGGGTAATGTGACCGAGAAGTTGGTGTACAGGATCTGGACGCAGCCTTTCCGCTCTTGCGTATCGTGACTCATGCCAGTACTCATTCCCGTGATCCCAAGAATAAGGAGGTAGTCCTTTTACCAGAGTAGGGAGAGGGGTACTTGTGCCAGACAGAAATGTATCGTAAGCTTGGAGATTAACGTAGCCTTTCCCCAGGTGAGACCATATAAACCCAAGACAATTTGCTGCAGCATCGATCGAATTTTTGTTTCGTTGCAGCATGCATACATAGGGAACAGAACGAGTAGAAAGATCTTGAATCGTCTGGAGTGTCGGGTTTTTGAGTGCCGGGTGAGGACCTACTTCAATGACTAAGTCAAAGGGTCCTTCAGCCGTCCAGGCAGACTGCACAGCCTGCATAAACAGTACAGGCTGGGTCAGGTTTTTGTTCCAATATGTTCCATGAAGGGTTTCATCATCATAGCCTTTTACTTCAAGCTCATCAACGCTAGAATACCAAGCACACTTGCCACCCGACTGAATCTGCATATTCAGCTTGGAGAGAGCCTCGAGATATTTGTCGGAGCAAGGGAGCATATGATGTGAGTGGTATGCTTTGTCCGTTTTGAGCAGCCTAGCAAATTTGTTCTCGTCTTGGAGGAGGATCTGCAGTTTTTCTATAGACTCTGTATCCCCGGAAACGGTCAAACTGACTGGTGAATTGATAGCCGCAATATTGACGCACCCTTTGAAATGGTGGGACCCACACAGCTCCTGAACATCCTCAAGAGTACTTCCTACAGCCATCATAGCGCCGGACTGTCCGTCATATCCCTTTGCTAGACCTGAGTATAGCCCTCGGTAATATGCTATACAGATAGCGTCTTCGGCACTTATAAAGCCTGCAGCATAAGCAGCTCCAATTTCGCCCGACGAGTGGCCGACCACAGCCGAGAATCCAATGCCCGCTGCATTGAGCATGTCAACTTGTAGTATTTGGATTGCTGTACAGAGCGGCTGAGAAAATATTGCTTGGTTCACACGCGAACAAGTGTCGTCTTTTTGAAGTTCTTCTAGCAAAGACCATGAAGGGCGGTCTGAAAGAGGGAGCTTTGAAAGCCTCAACTCGAGAGACTCGATCAAATGACGAGCAGTTTCGGATTTTCTAACCAATTCGGCTCCCATGCCAGCATACTGGGCTCCCTGTCCAGTAAATACACCTAAAACCAGAGGTTTTCGAGTCTCGGAGTTGTGAAGCACAGGTCGAATTGCGAATGGATGATCACCGCTCATCCGTGCAAGATCCAACTTCTGTTGAATCGTAGTGGCGAGATTGGCTGTATTGGATGCGGCGACGGTTGTGCTGAATTGTAGGTGTGACCTTCGGGCATGCAAGGTGTAGGCTAAGTCCCTAGGACTCACGACCTCGTCGCTAATGCCTCGCAGAAATCCACAGAAAGTGGTCAAATAAGAGACTAAAGATTCTTTAGAAGCGGCAGAGAAGACAAAAGGAGCAAAGACATGTGAGTTATTATCCTCAGCTGCTAGTATTTTTGGTGGAGTGTAGCTTTCTAGAATTGCATGGGCGTTGGTACCACCGAACCCAAAACTGCCAGGAAAATAATTTAGCGCAAAGTTCTTGAAAAAGGAGATTTGGTGGCAGGGAATCTGACCTATTTATGCTTGCCCTGCAAATATTCAAGTCAGATGGCCACGGAAGAGGTGAAGTTGGCACTCTCAGATTGGCGTAAAATGGTTCAATTTTGGGATTAAGGCGGCTGAAATGTAGGTTCGGCGGAATTATTGCATTCTGAATTGCCAAGGAACCTCTCAGAAGCGCTGCAAGGCCGGCGCTGCCCTCAGTATGCCCAATGATGGACTTGATACTACCCACGTAGAGTTTATCCAGGCCCTTTTCTGCGCTGATCTGGTCTGGGAAGAAGGCTGATTGAATAGCCTGCGCTTCAGCAGGATCACCTGTCCGCACCTATTAATACGGCAACCAACCACAGAGTTTTGGTATGCTAACCAATTGAAGTTCCAGTACCATGGGCCTCAAAAAATACCGGACGATCAGTGGGGTTTGCCAGGTCTAATCCAGCGCGGGCGTAACAGTCTCGAATAAGAGCTGCTTGAGCCGAAGCACTCGGCCTGCCAGTACACTTGCTGAGAAATGCTTGGGTAGTTTTCAAGTAAAAGGTATGGGCAGGGCTTACATTGTCATACCAGGTGTCTTTCCATCCTGGTTAGCTCCGATCTCGCGAATGATGCACTCGATGTGATCCCCATCAGCCAGTGCAGCGTCCAAAGTCTTTAAAATTATGGCTGCAACACCTTCTCCACGAGCGTAGCCATTTGCACCTGCATCCCACATTCGTGAAGGGCCATCCGGAGAAAGCATGCGCAGCTTACTGAAGCTGATAAAGGATTGGGGGTCTAGGATGAGATTGGCACCTGCTGCCACCGCAATTCGAGACTGTTCTGTGCGGAGCTGTTGTACAGCCTGATGTACAGCAATAAGACTAGAGCTACAAGCAGTATCAATAGTCATAGAAGGACCATGCCAGTCGAAGAAGTATGATACTCTGTTCGATACCAGAGCACGAGCTGTACCAGTGCCATGGTACATACCGAGACTATCCTCATCACGTAACATAAGACGCTCGTATTCTGATAGCATTGTTCCGGCGTACATCGCCGTGTCAGAACCCTGGAGGCCTTCAATAGTCTGACCAGCCGTCTCCAGGGCTTCGTAGACAGTTTCGAGAAGAAGTCGTATCTGGGGATCCAGAACATTGGCTTCGCCTCCGTTAATACCAAAAAAGCTTGCGTCGAACTGCCGGTGGGTGCGGGCTCCTTCGAGCAGGTATGCGTGCCTGGCATTGGTATGGCCGTGATATTGTCCATCCTGGTGATAAAAGCCCTCCACACTAAATCGATCCTGAGGAATCTCAGTTAGTAAGTCTCGCGGGTCTTTCATGAGCTTCCAAAGTTTGGAAGGCGTATTGGAGTTGCCAGGAAAACGACAGCCGCTCCCAATGACAGCGATGGGCGTTGGTGTGTGAGGCATGCTGAGATGCGTATGATAGCGTAAGCTGATGAGGTTCACAATATGTCAATAAGTTCACGTAGAAGGGCGAATACCCAAGAAACGGTGCTATATTCGCAGATGAAGAAAATTTCACTACTCCAACTGCATCATACACAGGACCACTTGTCCGAACTCATTGTGTTCATCGCCTCAGGCCGGTGCTCATCGCCCGGCGCATCGCTATCGCCAGAATAAGAAAAATCGGACCTAAGCATCGTCGCTGCGTCATGACCGTCGTCTCCGGGGTCGGGGTGGGCGACTCGAAGAAGGTGACGGATTCAGGTGTTGCATTGTCGAGAGTTGTAGTCAACAATGTTCGCTACGATCCTCGCTACGAAAGCCCTCCGAACTTTTAGCTCAGAATCACGTGTCTAAGTGCCGAGCACATAGTCACGTGTCGCACCCCCCCCTTCCCATTTTGGGATGAAATAAAGTGAAGCTCCCATCTGGAGAATCCTTCGACATACATATGTTGGTAATATACTTTGTAGTCACCTACGCCATTTTCATAACATAGTTGCATTAGGCATAGTCGAAATCACCGGAGTCGGGGTCCATAGTCGTATATGGGGTTCGGACTTCCGAACGATGACTGGGCGAGTCGGATTATGCCGATCCGAACCATCGTGCCATGTTAATGATGTTATCGTTTCACAATAATTTTTCGCACAAAATGAGTATGATCAGAAAATATTTGCTTTCAAAGTAAAGAGAGTATATAAAACATAAGCAAAGAAGGGTTCAAGAAGCCATTTTCAAGTTGGTGTGACCCCCCAAAAAATTGGAATATAACAGGTTTTCGCAATGGTGAGAAAGAATGGACCTGAAATAATGTTGAATGTTCAGATGAATGTCATAAAAAGGTGACACACGTGACCAACCCCGAGCTTGGCACATAAAACCCTGTAGCCCATGTAGTGCTAGCTAGTCTTCCTCCCTTTTATATAACAATGTAAACATATCCAACCAATTTCACATCAACCACACAATCCACCAGATCAAAACATACTTGCAAATCTATATCCTACAAAATAAACTCGTATGCGAAATTGCTATGCCCGAGAAACTCAGGTTCAATTTTGTGCTAACCAAGAAAACATTCAATGGTTTCACGGCGCTATATGGCTGCGTAGCAGCTGCTTTGATTTCTTCATGTTTTTTCTCAGGGACTTCATACCTCCTTTGCCATCCTCTGGCCGTCCCACATCCTCTTTCCGAATAATCTCTTTGGCAAGCTCGAGGAAGCCCTCAGTTCTTAGCAAGCCATCGTGACTATCTTCACGCGTGCCAACACGAAGATCTCGAGGCAATCCAAGCAGGGTTTCTATCCTTTCAAACAGATTAGTCACAAGCTGGATGATCATGGTGGCTTGAAGATTGCCAGATTCTGCTATCATTCTAAAGTCAGTATAAAAAACCAACCATTTCGGAGAACAACTTACAAATAGGGATACTGCTAAAACCAGAGAGTCTAGAAAGTGGATTCAAAGTACGCTCCTCAGTCTCAGAGATAAGCTGGAGATACTGTCGAATGTGGTCGAAAAGGGCTACGTGGAGCCTCAAAACATGGACATAACAGACGAGAACGAGTAGTTGGGTTGTACCATCAGGCGAACCGCTGGCCTCGCTAGGCTGGTTTGGTACAGGTGAAGAATCAGATGAGTGACTGCTGTCATCCAGAGAATCTGACAGGCTTGGTGAGGTACCTGAATATCTTCTAGAAGGCCTCGACGCATTTGATGTAGCGGAGGACGCAACGAGGGTAAGGACATCTAGATAAAGACTTGTACTGTTCAATATATCTTCAAGGGGCGTTGCTGCGGTAGGACCAAATCTCCCAACATCCGGAATGATGAGAGTCTTCATGGATGTATAAGGCTCCTCCATTCGCCTCAACTGCATGACCAAGCTGAGGTTCATCCGTGACAATTTCTCCGCATGGCCACCCATCTCATTCATGGTAGCATTGCTTTGGCTTCCCAGATCTAGAGAAGCCAAATTCGCAGATGGAGAAAGGCCTACCACAGGCTCATTGTATGGTAGTGAAGGAACTCCTTGTGTCTGAGGATATGGCTGCGGTTGTGGTTGAGGAGCAACAGAGGACGGTGGTCTGCTGGTCTCATGGTCAGCCGTAGGCTTGTCGTATGAGGTAAAATCGTGGTTTTTTTCCACGCCGTGGGCGGGAAACAGATTTTCCAAGGTCAGGTCACCATTCTCCCAGCCTACGGAAACACCAGGAGATTCTGCTGCAGAATCTGCCGACCAGTTCCAGCTAGGGGGGGTGAAGCCTATTGGAATTGAACTTGAAATTGTCCGATTAGTAGTGCTTCTTGGTCGTATTGAAGGATCGACGCCCGCCCATTCAAAAGTCGTGGCCGCAGAAGTTGAGGTAGAGAAGTCCGTAGAGATGCCAGTTGAGGAGGTGTTGGAGGTTGTTGAAGTAGAGGCTGGAGTAGACGTCGAGGCGGGGATGCCCGACGGGGAGACATCCGACTGCGATGGACGGCGGGGTTGCAGCGGGGTCACAGACTCGGCGTCGTCCTGTCGGCGGCGTTTGGAAGGATTGGGATTGCGACCACCAAAGCCAGCAACTGCTAAGGGAGCTGGTGTTGATATGCTCCGAGTACCTATGGCCGAGTTTGTACTGTGGTCCTGCGCGAAGACGTTGCGCATCTGGAAGATCGGGCTTGTCGTGCATTGAGCCTCTGCCTTTGCACAGCGGTCACAACGTCCTTCAGCATCAACTTCTTCCCGTAGACAACGCAGCTTTTGCCCACGGCATCTGTCGCAGGCGGAGCGTCGTGATGAAACCCCTGGCGTTGGTGGCTTTTCTCCTGCCATCGTTTGTATGGCTTTGTGTGCCGTGTTTGATGGTCTAGTGGAAAAGCTGACGACTATATGGAGATGAATTGAAAGGAAAATCAGGCTCGGAATGTATTTGGTAAAGTTCTCACGCATCCGCCGCTCATGCATCAAGGCTTCGCACAATCACAGGTGCGTGTTGCTTGTTGGTGATCTCTAGAGTAGGGCGTGTCTGGCCGGCTCCAGAAGTAGGCTATAGCGATCCAGCAGGTGCAGGACACCCTCTTCTTTCCCCCTTTTCAGCCTCTCATGAACACTTATTCCTATTTACTCCCCAAAAGTTTCCAACATCCTTCTCCCACTGTGCGACTCGACTGACCAATAATTGCCTGGGTTGCTATTTATCCGGCCCTATGAGAGTCGAAACTACCCGCACTCTGATGTCAGCCCACCTCTACACATTGTTGGTTGGTAGCGGGTAGCAGCTGGTAGCATCCTGGCTCGGAGACCAATGAACCTATGCGGAACTGATGCAGGACAGGCAACAATATCTAAGATCCCACGTTTTAATTAACTGCTCTCCCTGCTCGTAGCCTCACATATATGACTAACATAATCTCGAACCTTTAAGTCTCTTTCTATCCAAGGCGAAGAAGACCTTCTAAGTTCCGTTATCGACCTCATCTCAACTTATAATCCTGTCACTCACTCTTTGGAGATTCAATTAGACAATGAAGTTCGCAAACTCAACCAGTCGTGCTAGCTTCACGATCTGCATCATCACGGCGCCCATCGTTATCCTAGCAGGACTTTTTCGTTTCGTCGCTGCTAGACGTATAGCCCGAAGACAGACGACAGAAGATTGGTTTGCGTACGCTGCTGCCGCAGTTCATATAGTTTATATCATTATTTCTCTAGTCGGTACGCTCCTCTCCCATGCAAGTGTGTATCTCTTGTGGGTAATTGACATCCGGCAGTTTTCGCCTATACTGACGGCAGAGATATTTTGACGATACCACTCCATGGCATTCTTTACATCGGAAAGGCATGTTTTCTCTCTCATTCGTTTTCCTTTTCTATTCTGACAAATGCAAGCTGCTAATTCAAGATTAGATGGCTTACGCAGTATCACCCCTTTTCACTCTTAATCAGATGTTCAGCAAAACCAGCCTTTTGCTATTATATTACCGTATCTTTGGAGTTAATCGCACCTACGCCCGCTGGATATACTTTATCGGCGCTCTTGAGATTGCGTGGTTCATTGGGGTACTACCTGTTTATCTGTTTAGCTGCCGTCCAATAAGCAAAGGTTGGGATTCATTAACGCCTGGCACTTGTATCAATTACGATGCCTCTGTTGCTGGCTTTGAGTCCTTGAATTCTGGCGTAGACTTCATGATGGCCATACTTGCCGTCGTCATGATTCAGCAGTTGAAGATTTCTTCAGAGATGAAGGTCAAATTGGGGATTATTTTCGCGATTGGCGCACTGTGAGTATCGTGTGACAACTTCCTATCCAGCTTCTCCTTCATAGCAGTTATTTACTGATCCCAAATTCAGAGCCGGTGTGGTGGGAATCATCAAAATTATTGAGTCCTATACCTTTAAAGGAGGTAAGAAGCACTTTCTCATTAGGCTTGAAATTAATAATGATCACTGATGATGATCTGCTCTTACAGCTCTTAATTTTTCGACTGGTCTTTGGGCTGTTGTTCAAATGGCTTGTAGTGTCATTTGCTGTTGTGCCCCTACATTCAAGCCTATCTTGCCCTCCGAGGGCTTCTTCACCCGCCTTGCTACAAATATTACCAGTTTCGGATCTCGCTCAATTCGCAGCAAGCGATCCCAGGTATTTCATTCAAACGGGTCTGCGAAAGGACAGGGTTCGACTTCACTTTACAGCAGATCCGCCAGCCAAGAGCGACTCGAGCTTGGTAATCTCAACGCAAGAGGTGCTGCATGGACGCAGGTGGAGGCAGCGCGCAATCAAGGGTCACCCAAAGAGTCCGAATTTCGAGCGGACGCGATCAATGTCCAAAGAAGTGTTGATGTGGTCTAGTTGCGGATGAACTGGGTGAAACATTGTTCTTGTGATAAGATACGGTCAAATTCAGGCACTTTTTTTCATCTTGTATAAAGGCTATTTAACTTTCTACGTTCTTATTCTGATATTTTCTATAGTCGAGGCTGATGGCAGACAGGGCACTTTTCTATGGACTTATGATCATTTTTACTTCAAATGCCTCAATATCTCGTAATCATGCATAATTAATATACGCAATCGTCGCGAATCTTGATTTTTTTCAAGCAAATCCTAGCCCACATTGAAGTCATGCAGGAGTATTCAATTATGTTGGCCGAAGGCACCGTTATATTCCGTTGGATAGGGCGCAGCGCCTAAGCCAGGCCTGGATGCAACGCCCCGCTCGGAGGAAGCTGGAAGTGCAATGCCGAGTCCCAATAAGGCAATTTTGCTCCGAATTGTTACACGAACCAACTCCGAGCCAACCACATGTGAATGGCTGTAGGCAGCACGCACGAGCCTAACAACCCCCCCTGCTCAAGCTTTCCCCTGTCTTCAGCGCCTGACGTAGCTAGCTCGGCTTCTTTAGTCACCTTCATTTTGTCGTTTGACAGTGAGAACAACCCTTTTATTATAACGGCTTATCACACTTTATTGCAGCATTCTCAGAGGACTTTCAGATTACGACTACGCTAAGCGTTGAAGATGGGTACACTCGATTACATCGCCGGTTCGACATGGCCGCAACGGATTATTATAGCAGTAACAGCCGTATGTCACCATCCAACTACGATTCAAAGAAGCTGCCAAAACTAATTTTTGATATTTAGACGATAGCATATACTGTGGCAAGCTCTATCTACCTACTTTACTTCCACCCTGCTTCTAAGTTTCCTGGTTCGAAGCTCGCGGCAATTTCTTATGGCCCATACTGCTACGCTTGGTGAGTTCTAAAGCCACTGCGCCGAGCCGTATTTTAACCAATGCAGGATTCGTGGCAAATATCCGTGGTTTCTGGAAGCAAACCTTCACAAATATGGTAGATGGAATTTTCCCCCAGTCCGGGCAGTTCGCCTATATTGACAAACGTGTAGGAGACGCTGTCCGCATCGGCCCAAATGAGGTCGCTTTTTACAAGCCTCAAGCGGCTATGGGTTAGTATCCGTAGTAATGGACTTGACCGGACTTCGAGGGTAGAATCTTGAGCTAACCTGTATTTCTAGACGTTTACGGTTCCGCATCAAAAAGCCAAGAGCTCTTCTTGAAAACCGACTTGATGGATTTTGGTGCCGGTGACTTAGGTTTCATCTGGGAAAACGACCCCGTCAAGCGCAAAGCAGTGGCAAGAAAGATCCTGCCGGCTTTCAGTACTAAAGCTATCAGAGGGATGGAACCTATCGTGCATAAGTATATGGATCTTTTCGTCTCAAAGATGAAGGATCTTGGTGGCGGAAGTGAGGGCCTTCTGATGAACGATGTGCGTACCAAGAGGCAGTTCCTTTTTGGGAAATTTACGCTGATTTGAGACTCTCCAGTGGCTTCTTTGGCTTGGAACAGACATCGCAGCAGATCTGGCCTACAGTCGTGAAATGCACCACATGAGAGATGGTAAAGCACGATCCTGCAGAAACAAGTTGATTGTCACATACTGATCTCCACTCACAGGCAAAACATCCGATTTCGTTGAGACGCTGCGTGGCACCAACTTTGTCGGGACATTAATGCAGCTCTCCAAGAAAGTGCCCATCATAACCTTAGTTACACCCTTGTTCATTCCACTGAAGGTCTTGCGCAGAATCCCGGCGGCCTTCAAAGGCAATAGTGACGAAGTCAGATTGCGCATTGAAAACCGAGGGAAGACAAACCACCCAGACTTCATGGACTACATGATTTCCCCAGAGGAGCCCTTCCCTCGCACCAAGAAGGAACTCATTCACATCGAACAGGTCGCATTCCAGATGTTCATCGCTGGCTTTGATCCCGTTCAGATTACCTTCTACGCCGTCCTCTTCTTCCTTACTAAGTATCCAAAGTTTCAAGCAATTCTGACTGAGGAAATCCGGAGCACGTTCAACAATTACGAAGATATTACTCCTGAACACTTGTCTGGTCTTAAATATCTACACGCTTTCATTTCCGAATCCTTGCGGGTACACTTGACGACGGCTACGGGCTTGCCGCGTATCAGTCCTGGCGCAACTGTTGATGGAGTTTATGTTCCTAAAGGGGTAAGTTTGCAAAATATCTCATATGTTCCATAGATATCGAATTTTCATTGATTTGAATTATAGATCACTGTCCAGATCAGCGCGTTCACGGCCGGTCGTAGCGAGAACTACTTCGCCGATCCACTCGAATTTCACCCAGAGCGTTGGCTACCACCAGAGCATCCACTCTATGACACCAGATATGCCGACGACAATCTAAAGGCATTCTTTCCATTCAGTCTTGGTCCTAGGCAGTGCACTGGCAGGGAAATTGCATGGTCGCAAACCAGGTTGTTTCTCGGAAAAGTGTTATGGAACTTTGAGCTCGAGGGCGTTCGAGGAAATGAGAAGTCATTTGACAAGGACTTCAAAGTCTATGTCATGTGGGACAGGCCAGAGTTATACGTGCGATTCTTGCCTGCTAAGACTGTGGGAGTTTCATAGTAGAATATTTAGTAGCTTTGTCATTTCTGGAATGATCGATTTGCATTGAGCATGAACGGAAAATTGGAATTTTAATTGTTCAGAGAAATGTGGGAAATCTCATTTGACAGTTATTTTTGAAACAGGTAGTGGAGCAAATTTTGAGGCAAGTGGCAGCCTCATACAAAGGCTGTAGGTAGGTGAACTTGTGGATAATTAATTTACTTCGGGAACCACGGTACTGTACTTTCCTATCTGCTCTCAGTTTACAAAGAGAAGCTTAAGTCGTTAAGTACTGTACCTAGGTATGAATGAATTATTTACATTCCAAATTTCATGACAATCCCATCACAACTTACCATTTCGCGGCAGTTCACGTGCGATTCTTCATTCAGATCGGCCTCCATATTGCGCCAAGATCATCCATGTATCGGTAGCCTGAAAATGGTCAGCGAGATATCCAACAGCATATGCAAAGAGCCTGGTTCATGCATGTCATGAGCCGTATGGCACAGTCGGCCGCCTGGGCGTATGGCCGCATTAGGCAAAAGGACTCCGAATCCGAAGTGCGAAACGCAGGTACCGCAGCCGCAGGCAGAAAATCGGTGAATCGGTGACCATTTGGGCAGCCGAATGATGCATTGATCGGCACTCAGAAGAAGCGCGAAAGTGCCGCGGGCAGTTAATCAATATGCCGGCTACAGGTCGAGTCCATAGACAGGAGCCGAGTACGCTACCGTTACTTGCTTCAAAACCTTCAATAATACATTCTTTTCTTATTTACACGTCCATTTCGAAACACACATTTCAATTCACACTGACACGGTGAGGATGTCATCAACACCCGCCAAAGTCCTACCTCCTGAGGGCTTCGAGCGCGGCTTCCGCTTCTGGGTCATCATCATCGGTCTAGCCGTCTCAACATTACTTGCTTCTTTAGAGCACACGGTCGTTACAACAGCTGCACCGCATATCCTGCAAGATCTCGACCTCAAGGAAAACTTCATATGGATTACCAACTCTTTTTTCGTTTGCAGGTTGGTTTTTGTGACCTGGCTCGCTTAAGTGCTCGCTAACCCTGACAGCACGGCCCTTACCCCTTTGTTTGGGCAGTTATGCAACATCTTTGGCCGACGATGGGTCTTCCTGTGTATAATAGCTATCTTTACACTGGGTAGTGGAATATGTGGGGGTGCTACTACAGGCGGCATGCTGATCGCCGGCCGTGCGATACAGGGTGCCGGATCTGGAGGTATCGTCCTCACTGTCAGTAAGTCATGCCTAGATGTAGGAAAAGGAATACACAAGCCAACATAACGTTTTTCTTCCAGATATAATAGTATCGGATCTATGCCCACTGCGCAAACGCGGGCAATATATGGCTATCATCCTCGGCATTTTTGGCATTGGCGTTGCATTGGGTCCCTTCATCGGCGGGAGCATTGTCGATTCGACGACCTGGCGCTGGGTTTTCTATCTCAATCTTCCCATCGGCGGTGTCTCACTACTGGTTATGTACCAATTTCTACGTGTTGACTCGCGCTTCCACCAAGACACAACGATGTCGCTTGCCGCCAAGCTTCGGCGTATTGACATTGTGGGAAATGCAATTCTAATGGCTGGTACTGTGGCTATGCTCTATGCTCTCACTTATGCCGGGACAGTATACGCGTGGGGCTCCTGGCACACCCTAGTCCCACTACTCATCGGCTTTCTCTGTCTCGTTCTCTTCGTTGTTTTCGAGGCCAGTGGTATCGTGTCAGAGCCGGTACTTCCTATGCGCTTGTTTGCTCATCCCAGCTCGATCGTCATTCTAATCAACACCTTCCTCAACTCCACCATCTACTTTTGGTACTTGTACTTTCTCCCCGTCTACTTCCAGGCAGTGGCTTTGTACTCACCAAGCCGTGCCGGCTACTCGCTTTTACCACAAGCATTAGCTGGATTCCCCGGTGCGATTCTTGCGGCTGTTTCTTTGAGCCGTTGGGGAAAGTACAAGCCCATTCATTTCGTGGGATTCGCTTTTTCTACACTTGGCTTGGGCTTGCTCTCTATGCTAAGCGTTCATGTTTCTATCGCCAAGTGGACCGTCTTCCAGATGCTTACCGCCATTGGAATTGGCATGGTTATTGACACCCTTCTTCCGGCTTTCCAAGCGCCTGTCTCTGAAGCTGACCAGGCAGCGGCTACATCTGCATGGAGCTTCATTCGGGCATTCGGTTCCATATGGGGTGTCGCCATACCCGCCGCAATTTTCAACAACCGCATAGACGAGCTTTTAGATACAGTATCAGACTCCAATGCTCGTCAGTTGCTAAGTGGTGGTGGTGCGTACCAGCAGGCGTCGGCCGCCTTCGTCCAGCAATTTACTCCAAACGTGCAAGAGGAAATTCGCGCCTTGTACACATCAGCTCTTGATCGTGTGTTCTGGATTGGCGCCATATTCGCCGGATTGGCGTGTGTGTTAGTGCTGTTGGAGCGTGAAGTGCCTCTCCGAGATCAGCTAGACACCAAGTATGGACTTGAGAAGAAAATGACCGCTGTGCAGGCTGATATTGAGAAAAATGAGAACGCGGAAAACAAACTTGTTAGCGCGGGGACTAATCTGTAACTAAGCTATTTTCAATGATGTCCTCTTTGGCTTATCCACTGTCCATGGGCGCTAAAAAGAGGGTTTTATTGGTGGTAAGAGATTAGATCTTCTCCTTAAGGGGGGTTTTAGAAGCTCGCTTAATGGATCGCGGGAGAACTTTTACTAAATAATTCACCTGGGGATTTGAGAAATTCGGGCGCAATACATAGAAGCGCCTTCAATAACTCTCGGGTGGTAGTTAATATCATGCGATCATATCTGCCCGCCTGCGAGTATTATTAGGAAGTGGTGAAAGTAAGCCGACTCGTATCTTTCGGGATTCGGGATTGATTTACCAACATTGGCGTCGGAGGCACACTTTTGACGATCATACCTATATATATTCCCTGGCTAGGGCATTAAACGAGGGTAAATGCACTCTGGAACGGCTTCTTTCAATAGCTTTTCATAGCCATGGAGCAGCATGACACCGAATCTCTGCCGTCTTTTCAACGGGCTCTTGTTCAAGACGCAGAGGGCAAGCCTAAAATTGCCCACCACATACCGCTCCCATCTCTCGCACCCGGTGATGTTCTGGTGAGGAACACGATGGTGGCCATCAATCCTTGCGATTACAAAATGGGCGCCGCTTTTCCGAGCCCTGGAGCCATTATAGGGAGCGACTTCGTAGGCTCCATCGTCTCGATACACAAACACACAGTTACTAATCTCTATATCGGTGATACTGTGTGCGGCTTGGCCTATGGTTCAAACCCGGCTGATGGCTCCAACGGCGCCTTTGCACAATACACGCGTGCTCCTGCTGAGCTCGTGCTCCGGGTTCCTGTCAATTTCCCAGTTGAACAGGCAGCGTCACTCGGTTTGGGACTTGCCACTGCGAGTATGGCACTATGGGAGAGTGGCTTAGGGCTCGAGGTAAGCCCAGAAACACCTGCTAGGAAACTTGATGGTGTTGAATGCGTCGGCGCAAATGGTGGCAAAGAGTACAATGATGGAGGTAGTAAGAATTGCAGTGGCAGTGACCCTGAGACAATCGCAGTGCTAGTATATGGTGCTAGCACGGCCACTGGTGCCATCATCCTCCAGCTTTTACGACTTTCTGGGGTTCAAAAAATCATCGCACTATGCTCGCCGCGAAACTTCGACCTAGTTCGCTCTTTTGGTGCATCCGTCCTGCTCGACTACGCAGATTCAACCACACCTGCCAAAATCAAACAAGAAACCCATGGTTTGCTACAATATGCCATTGACATTATCACGGATCCCGATTCTATAGCCTGCTGTTTCGCGGCCCTTTCTCGATTCGGAGGGCAATATACATGCCTAGAATGGTGCCCAGAAGAACTGCGAACCCGAAGGGTCGTGACAGTCAAGTCTCCGATGGCATATGAAGTCTTCGGGGAAGCCCTGGAGCTAGATGAGAGGTACCGGCGGCCAGCGAGCATTGAAAATCGCGCCGCAGCGGTGAAGCGGTTCAAGATGTTCCAGGGATTACTCGACAGAGGAAAGTTGAAGTCCCATCCGGTTCAGATCTTGGAAGGAGGTTTCGAGGCAATTCTTGATGGCTTGAAATTGCTAAAGTCGGGTGATGTGTGGGGATGTAAGCTGGTGGTTTCATTAGAAGCATAACTGAAGTCGGCGTATTTTGAGTCGTGAGAGTCAGTTTATTGAAGCTTGCCTTGTTTTAACTTTGACTTTTAGGGGGGGGACTGTGGAAAAAGGGCATCTATTTTACCGAGGTCCAAATACGGCCTTCTGATTAGGCGGTACAAAAGCTACCCCAACTATTTTTGAGCCATAACGAACCTACGCCCCTCCTACAATGCGCCACCGATGAAATTTCTAATAAACACGTACACTTATACTCTACAGTTAAACATATCGTGAACAATTTAATTCATCAAAATCGATCGATTATTCGTGGTTGCGCCGCATCGAATAATAGAAGCTCGAGCCACCTGCCAAATCAGCCGATCTGCACGTGCTTCACCCCCTCTTACATTCAGGGCTACGCGTACTTCCAACTTACCTCCTATATGCCCTATCAATTCCACAACCACCTAATACCACCGAAAGATCGCCCTGGGGGCGGGGGTGCAGGGGCTGGCCCCCGATGAGGGTCCTAGGGGTCTCCCCTTGAATAAAAGAAGAGGAAAAGAGAGATATAATACGAAGATTCCTCTGGGGTAAGACGGAAAGGGAGGGAGCTTGCCTTCTACGTAGGAAGGCTTCCTAAGGAACGAAGGAGGGTTCCGGAGGAGATGATAAGGTTCCCCCTTTCTGGCCCCCAGAAACACCTCGTTATGGCTGGACACACCGAATTTCTAGCCAAAAAAAAAAGTTTGACCCTAATCAATATGCATACAGGACTCTTATTCCTGGGACTTTGATTATACCTCAACACTGCATTGCCTACGACAGGGTTTCTATAGGTGCTTGGAAGAGTGTATTTTCTATTTTCTCGTGTACCGAGTATCCTTGATTTTCTCTGATTATAGTCCAAATTCCATTCGATTAGTGGTCAAATAATTCCTTTTGCTTGCGAGATGACAAATTTTCAGCGAACGGAAGCCGGGGTGTCAGTGGACGTTGGAATGCATGTCGGAGGTACAGATTTTGTCTCGCCGTCCGTGTTACACTACTTTGTACCGCTGTTTCCCCGCTGTCCCGCGCTCATAACTTGTTGAAGCAAGGCAAAGGATTGGTTGCATTTGATTTGCGTATTGGCATCTATATCAGACGTTGATGTGTGCGGATTTTGGCTGGTACGATTCATCGTAGACCTAATCGTGCTGACGCAACCAGATTTGCGAGCACCTAGGGTCATGATGACGGCCACACGAACTGTCTTGTCTTGATCATTTGAAATACCCTAGGATCCAGGATAATTTATTTGGACTACAAACGCCTTCTTCGTTCGCAGCTTGCCATCGCGAGTCCTTGGCTCGCTTAAGCCCTCGCTAACGCTCTCAGCACGGTCCATACCCCTTTCCCTTGGACAGTCGTGCAACATTCTCAACTGCTATTGGAATCTCATGTCAATCGTGATCCCCATTAACCTGAGCAGTGCTATTCTCACAGGGTATTGAGTAAAGAGATGCCGATCGTCGGTCGTTGGTCGTGAAATCCAAACTGGCTGCACCATAGTCATCCTCATCTTCATAATTTCCGAGATGTGCGTGCTACAGTAAGAAAAAACGCACGTATACCAAGTTGCCTTCTTTCTTGCTTCTTTCAGGTTTCATCGTGTCCAGTTTCTACTGCCGGGCATCTATGAATGGAGTGGTTGGCGTCTTCAGCATTGACGGAGATGGTCGCGCCGAGCTTTTCAAATTTCATCCTTCGGCTTGATCTTTCAATAAGAGAATTGCACTGTAGGCTGTAGCGGATAAATTTGGAGCTCGAGACAAGCTCAGAAAGGCCTCAAGGAATTGTTCGCATTGATTATAGTGGTGGAAAATGGTGAGGTTGGTAATGGTGAAGTGTATCGCAGCAATAGAGATACAGTAGCGCCAGGGAGTCGCTCACAGTGCTAGCAAGGCCAGATTCACCCTGCCACTCCAATTATTACAGGCGTCTAGCTTGCCAGCCATGCTCTAGATTTGCTAACCCCAAAAAGTTCATTTAGTCCGCCGCTTCAGTGCTTTCAAGTTCACCGTGCTTCGTCATACGGGTCTTATCAGATCATTTACAATCCTGCAAAAGGCGTATCATTCGCCACACTGGCAGTGTTCGACATAACCACAGCTTTCAATTGTAGAGGGCTAGTTCTCGGCCCAATTTTCGCTTTGACCTGAAATGATACCCAGAAAAACTGCGAACGTGCCGAGGCCTGAGCTCCAAGTCTCCCCTGGCGTAAAAGTATCCAGATAGGATTTTCGGCGCGGGGAAATCACATAACTGCGATAAAACAGCCCTAGATGTCCCGAATACTGGGTGATAAGGGAGCAGTGCCGTAGGTAGAAGACAAAGACCTCTCCCGCGCAACGGATAGAGGCAAAGTTCTCGGACTTTCTCGGTGTTGAGAAAGTGTTGAAATCAGATAGTGTGGCAAATATCAAGCTTGTAGATTCGAGAAAAACGTGGCTCAATAGCTTCCATACGACAAAGGAAAAATTCCAACAAAGCTTTGAGCTCCAGCTGCTATCCATATGTTCGAGTGCGTAAATTTCGCACGTGAAAATCGATTTCATATCGTCATGAACCCTCGACCGCTCATGTAGCTAAAATAAGCAGCGGCACCCAAATTTATGTGGCTTCGTCTAGTGTTGTGATACGGTTGAAAATGTGTAACTTAAAGCTGATGCAGCTAGTGACCATGTGCATGTTACCAGAGTATCGGGGCTCGTCAGTACAACCTGCTTTAAGTGGTCACTAGAAGTGGTGCTGGTAAGCTAATCCCGACGCCACGCAATTGAGGCTGATGAGGAACCAAACTGGTTCGTGGGGGTGGTTGGATGAGGTTTGTTTAAGTTACCAGTCAATGCGTGTCATTGTCTTAAGGCGTTAAAAAAAAAGGGATTCATCATGGCAAACCTACCTCGTCTTTTGCGTTCCAAAAATGGTAGGAACATACACCGAGGGATTTTGCTTTTATTCCGGGCAAGAATATACAAAATAATACAAAAAAATACAAAAAAAACGCCAAAAAAACATACAACAATGGGTATTCGCTGGTGGTCACCCACCCAACTACTAATCCATCGATCTGGGGCTTGTGTATGGCAGAGCGGACGGGATGCCCAATTGTCCTCAGTCTATGGTCGTATGTGGAAGTTGTGGTTGTGTAGAAAAATATGTTGAAGTTGTCGAGAGTTGAGTGTCGCGAAAGTTTGGTGTTGTCTTTGTTCGCTAAAGCTCCCCTGTAGCGACCTCCTGCAGGTGAATCTTGCCCCAACAAAGCTTGTTTGACTAAGCAATCTCACCCGAGAAGCCCCTTGCTATTGGATCCCGCGCCCTAAAAAGCCACTGATAAGACTTGGCGATGGCATTGGTCAGTTGTATGTCTGCGGCGTAGCTTACCCGGCCGAACTGGCCACCTTCCCAACCTTCCTCGATGATACTCTAGAAGGTAACGAATACGGTGTTTTCGAATATCAATATTACTTCAAAGTTGCTAATTATTATGATTGTTGGCGAGTTCCGCTACACGAAGAGTTGCTGTTCGTATAGTTGAAGGTTGCCACAGCGAAAGGAATCTGTCGGGAAACTGAAGCTGTGCAAAACAAAGCAATTGTTATAGGTATATTATATTTCGGTGTACGACCTTTTTTTTTGATGCCTGAATTAGGAACAAGTCCGAGACCGCAATTACAAATCTCCCAGTCAGAATTACCTCATGTGTCTGCGTATGCATGCAGCTGTCAGGCTCCCTGTCCCGCGTCTTTGAATCGACGCCCACGTTATCCTCATGTATTAGCAACGAATGGGATCTTTCCAATGATATTCACAGTAAGGTTAGCCTAGATAAAGATAAGGGTATCCTTGAGCTATGATTCGACCGAGGTTACACTCGAGCTCCCAGCCTTGTTCGAACTGCTCTCATAAAGTCCCTGGGTCCTCCTTGCACTTGCTTTCAGCTCTTTTTTTCGGCCGTTGCTTCTCACCATTGACCTTCGCACTCCTCCAGATCAATTGAGCAGAATTGCTTTTGTTTGAGCTACCCCAGCTATAGGGCTTCAAGACAAGATGTCTGGAACTGTTGCCGGTAATGTCGGCTCTCAATACAATTTTACAACGACGGACTGGTTGGACACCGGCGATAACTCATGGCAATTGACGGCGGCGACTCTGGTCGGACTCCAGAGTGTGCCTGGCCTAGTTGTTCTGTATGTTGGCACATTTCATCTCATTCTTCCAGTACCTCTACTGATGAAGCATCCACAGCTATGCCGGAATCATGAAAAGTAAATGGGCCATTAACAGCGCGTTCATGGCCTTCTACGGTTTCGCAGCAACTTTGATCGTTTGGGTTCTCTGGGCTTACAAAATGGCCTTTGGGATATACATGCTGCCATTCGTTGGCCGACCGGGCCCAGTTGTGACGATCGCACAAGAATTGGGTCAATCCCAACTTCCATCAACCTCACCAGTCTTATTTCAGAATTTCCCATTATCGACCATGGTCTTTTTCCAATTTGTTTTCGCAGCTATTACCATTGTCATCATGGCAGGAGCGTTCCTGGGTCGAATGAATTTTACCGCCTGGATGATTTTCGTTCCTCTTTGGATCACCTTCTCCTACACAATTGGCGCGTATTCGCTCTGGGGCGGCGGTTATCTCTTTCAGATGGGTGTGATCGACTATTCTGGAGGATATGTTATCCATCTATCGTCAGGCACCGCTGGATTCGTAGGTGCTCACTGGATCGGACCTCGCCTGGCAGCTGATCGTGCAGACGCGCGCCCAAACAACATTACCGCCGTTCTCATTGGTGCTGGAATTCTCTGGCTTGGCTGGAATGGTTTCAATGGAGGAGATCCATATGCTGCATCTGCCGATGCTGGCGTTGCTGTCCTCAACACAAACGTTTGCACGGCTGCATCACTTCTTAGCTGGACGGCTATGGATATGTGGTATTACAAGAAACCCTCCGTGCTTGGCGCTGTACAGGGAATGATTACGGGACTTGTCGCTATCACCCCGGCTGCGGGTGTTATAGATGGTTGGGCCGCCATTGTGATGGGAATTGCAAGTGGAATCATTCCATGGCTTAGCATGAACATAATGGGGAAGAAGGTCGCCTATTTCCGCAAGATTGACGACACGCTAGGGATTTTCCACACCCATTGTGTTGCTGGAGCTTTGGGTGGGTTCTGTGCTGGACTGTTTGCAACTATTCCAGGATGTGCTGCCTTTGGCCTCACAAATCTGGGTGGAGCAATTGAGGGCAACGGAACGCAGGTTTGGTTACAGTATGTTCCCTATTTTCTAGTCAACCCTTCAATTCGAGATTATTCTTGCCCAAACTAACACGATCGATAGAATTGTTGGCGCTCTATTTATAATCGGCTGGAATATAGTCTGGACCTCCCTCATCCTCCTATTCATCAAGCACGTCCTCCGAATACCCCTTCGCATGTCAGAGGAGGAGTTGCTTGCAGGCGACGATATGATACATGGTGAAGCTGCTTATGTATTGGGGCCATGCGAAGCACACGAAAACTTTCTCAGGCGGACGGCAACTGGACCTGGCGAATTAGGTATGGGAGGCGTAACCATGGGACATGATCCAAATCATGAGCAACAGGCGGTGCAGTCAGGAAGTGGAAGCGATGAAATAAAGAAAGACTAGCGATGGTATAATTTTCGAGGACTGAAAGCTGATCTCCGTTCTATTCATAATTAATAACATGTAATTCTAATATTTTTCATCCAGTACAGAACGTATATATGCCAAGTCATCTACCATCTGTGTAGCCCCTTTTCGCGCAAGCGAGGTCCACATTATATCACCGATTAAAGAAAGGGTTGAATTCAAGTTTCACAATAGCGTTTTTTTTGGCAATGCGAAGCGCTCGCTGACAACAGTGACTGGCTTGGGGTCTAGTTCGTACACTTCCAGATTATCGCACCTAACCCAACAACTCGGTAGCTGTGCCGCACTGAGGGACAGGCGCGAGTTATAATATCAAAGAAGGGTATTATCTTATAAAGCTCCCATGGCATGTGTATATTCCACAAAAATCTCCTGCACCTCTTCCCGCGGTGTTAAAAAGGTTGGGATCCACTTCGTGCGCCACTCCCCATCGTACGCACACGTATAGGCCGCCTTGCAGTATTCCCAATAATCGGGATACCACCCAGCATGGGCCCAATCGACAATGGCCACAACCCGGGGCGGCGTCGTTGCTGAGATGAGGATGTTGCCCTGATGCAAATCGCCGTGCGTAAGCTTGATGGCCCCTTTATCTGGCAAAAATGCTCGGTAGGGATCCACGATGCTGGCGGGATCGGGAAATCGAAGCCAGGGAAGGCGAGAAAACCAGTTGTTGAAGTCGAGGATGCTGGGAAAGGGGCCGCCTGGGGGTTGCCCTTCGAGCACGATGTCCGAGAGGTGGTGTCGGTCAAGAGATCCTAGACGCGATTTAGTCAGTCTCCATTGACAAGTTTCTTATTTGAGATATCGTGACCTACCGATAAATGAATCGCTGGGGTCCTGCTCAACCTCACGTAGAGATGTCATCATCTGGTTTAGCTGGTCGCAAACCGCACCTCTATCAGTCTCATCCAGAGAATCCCAACGGTCTTTCAGCGGCTCTCCTCGTATCAACTGCATATATATGAATACATCCCGTCCATCACGCCGCCAGCCATAGACTTCTGGTACGGGAACCTGATCTCCAAGCACCCTTTTCACCACCCAAAGACATTGCGCCTCGGAAACCAAGACGTGAGGGCCGTACTTGACAAGGAGGTTGAGATCTTCAAATATCACAGGAGGTGGTTGAGTGCGCATCGCCTGGGCACCGCCGGATAAATCGCGAACCTCTGTAGGTGTTGGTAAAGTCTGGCTAGTCTTGTTGAAGAACGAGGAATCGAGGAAGTTCATCATCGGCGCGTTGGCGTCTGGAAGCCCGAAGGCATGGATCTGACGTTTGGATGGCATCTCAACGGCAATAAAGATCTTTGTCTAGTGGACAGCGGAGCTGAGTTATCTCAGTAACTCAGACTATTGCTCTACAGGAGAGAATTGAGGTTCGGGGCCTACGGGGGGTTATCACATGATTAAAGCACCAACCACCCTACGGCCCCACCACCCCAATTCTCTCCGCAACGCTTCCAAGCAAAGAGCACACTTTGCAATTTTTGTTCCATCAGCCGCCAATTCCGACGTGGGGACTGTCATTCATGTAGTCGGTGCACCTATGGCCGGCTACATGCTCGAATTCAAGCGAAACTACTCTCCAACCATGACGCAAGAGCGGCATGAAATGTTCCCCATTGGAGAAGTTTCCGCCGACAACATCGTCGATTCTTCGAACAGCCAACGAGGCAGAGACAGCAAGCCCAGTGATAATCTGGAGCGGGAAGCCACTCGGATACCTCTACCTCGCATCAGTGAGAACTTTCGAGCTCCTGTCAACGACGTGAGTTGATCGATTGTTTTCTGACTAGTGTTACCCTTACTGACAATTGAAATCAGACGACCAACAGAAGATGCCAAGAGTGGACCACAGATTTTGTGCGTCGCTTGGTTGATGCTAATCTCATTGGAGCAGGGGCTCTTGATATCGTTCAGAGCAAACGTGATCCCCCTAGCCATGGCATTGTCTAGTAATCTCACACAATGTTGGGCATATGGTCCGAAGTTCCATGGTATATCATATACTATACCATAATGGTACTAACCATTCGCAGGTCAATATGGTATGGTCACTAACCATAAAATATTCATATGGTATATGGTATACTATTATGGTACGCTAGTATACTATTTATGAGGCGTATTGAATAGTGTAGAAGCTAGGGTTGTGGTGTAAGTGGGTTTGAAAAGTGTAACTATTCATACTGCTACTCGATTTAGTGGTTTCTATTGGCTGGTGGCCGGATCAATTATTCGCCGAACATACCATGGTATACCATGGTGACCATTCACTCTTAATGGTACCAATCATAACTAATTAGAAATGGTATGGTCCTAATTATAAGAGGCTAATGGTACGTTCTATGGTGACTATTGCCCAATATTGATCTCATATCTGCGAGCAGCAAGTGTTGGGATTCTTGTGGAAAGCAGGATGTTGATTTTCTGTTACTTTTCTTTTTTTATTTTGTGTTGCAATACTTTGTACAACGTTGGATCTAAGTCTCTTATATCTATATTATCTTTACCATATCGGAATTTATACATTATCGTTATCGTCTCCATGTTTCGCTCGCTCGCTTATACTATATATACCTACGGAAATGGTGAAATTTGAAGTTGCAAACTGATTGGGCGTATCTCATAAAGTCCATGTAAGTTCAATAAGCTTTGTTGATTATCCTGATTAAGTTATCAAATATCATACTAATTAGTGCCAAAATTAAACTTAAGTTCCAAGGTAGAAGTTTGTTCCCCTAAATTGTAAAGTAGTTGTGTGTTTTATTGCCAGGCTCGGTTAGCCGACGTCTTGCATTTTCCACATTGGGGTGCTAAGGGGGTGTTTGGTGATTTTTGTCACCACAAGAACTAACCACAGATACTATAGGAACTAAATTCCGGTTCTTGTCGCCTAGAATAAGTGATACTGGTATTAGATGGTAATCTGTTTGGTAAATAATTAATGGGTTCCAGGATAGTCGCAGAATAGCGATTAGTGGGGGGAGAAAGAAGCCTAAAATAGGGGGATAGGGGGCTTTCTTGGCGAGGTTCTGAACCTTAGGTGATAAGAATGACCTGAAAGATGGTTTTTAGGATCTTCTTAAATTTGTATGGTGTCTGAAGATTACTTAGTTCTTGATATTTGCGCCTGAAAGATCACCAAACAGGCCTACTACCGAAACCTGTTGCTAAGGCCAGCAAATACTAGGTTTTTCATGTCACTAAACACCCCCTAAACAAATAGACTTAGGCAACACCTAGCGATACGCTATATTTTCAAAAGCTTCGCGAGCTACTACTTCACATAAGAATCAAACACATCTAATTGCTCAAGGGCTGGGCTCTACACTTTCTTTTTCGCTTTCTTTTTCACTACATGGTATTATATGGGAGAAAGAAAAGGGGGGTTCGTATCACGTGGACTCGCCTCTCGTTCAGCTCTTGCATTGCGATTATGGATCTGTATGCAGCTTCGACGACCAATAACACCATGTCATGATGCCACAAGACGAAACGGGTCAAGTGCCCCGCATCAGCCATAATTTTGACGTTAATCTCAAATTCTCGTCATTTCAACTTCATTCAAGAACCCATTTACCTCTTCACTTAACATTGTTGGCCTCCTTTTCACGTCGACCTCAAAATCTTCAGACCTCCTTGATATACCATTGCGCAACCACTTGGCTACCCCCACACTCTGGAGATGGAGCGATCTGCGCAAAGACGTGCCCCGTCAGCGCGTGAAGTAGCGCAATTCTCATTCCCACAATTCAAGATATGCCCTGCCGAGATCAGGCGCATGATCTGGAAAGAAGCAATATCCGTGCCACGCATTGTAGACCTAAAGCTAGCCCGCTTAGCTCGCTGCGCCTTTGGCTACAAATGCGTGCGATCCGATAAGACTCTTCCATGCGATTGTCCTCGCTGTGATCGAAGCAAACCACCATTGAAGGCGGATGCATGGCGCTGGGCAGAATGGGAAGAAGAGACGGATAGACGGACAGAGGAGGCTGCAAGGAGATTAGGTGAATTTGTAGACGAAGAGGAGGATGCGGGATGGACTTCGGATGATGATCTTGAGGACCACCCTAACGATCCCAGGTATGAGAATTATCCCAACAACAGATATGCCTTCAAATCGGAATGTCCACCACCTGCTCTGCTTTTTGTTTGTCGAGAGTCGAGAGAAATAGCGTGTACATTCTACTCGCAACCATTCCTCACTTTCGGCACTCTACCATCAGTATGGTTCAATCTTGACCACGATATTCTGTATTTGCAGAATGAGTGGACACTTGGCGGTGTCGATTTGGACAACGAGGATTTCGGTCTACAAAAAATCGCGCCAGAAGAACGAGCAAAAACAAAATCGCTTTGCCTGAATGAAAATATGCTCGCGCCAACGCACGAACTTCAATCTTGGTATGTGGCACGCGATTTGAGCTTCTTCGGTAATGTGGATAAGCTTTTTATTATATAGTACCACCGCAACTGCAGCACGATATTTGGGAAGACCACTTGGTTCGTTCACAATGGACTAGGCTCACCTTCATGGTGAATGCTGAGCTGGATCTCGCTTTTATCAGAAACAAACGTATCGGTGACAGACCTGAGAGCATCGGTGGACTAGGAAAGGCGGCGAGAACAATGGTCACTCATACTTCTCTTCTGGAGTCCAAGCAGCAATGGGCGGAACAAGGAGTCGAGTATTCGTGGAAGATGCCTACAATAATTGAAACCAAGATACTTCTGACGGAGTATTTGAAAGAACGGATATTCTTGGAGGGAAAACTGGGTACGAATCGTCCTCCCACCGTGAAGGAGAGAGAAAAGATGAGAATTGTGGAAGATTTCAGGGAGAATCCCAAGCTTTCTATTGGAAAAGAGTTTGTGAGGTTGATTGCACCTGCTGTCAGACTGGGTATGGAAAGGTTAGCTGGACTTGTTGGCATGTAACCACACCGAACCAAGCACCTCCCGAGTTTGATTTCCGAAGAGATGCTGCTGCAGACTTTTTAGACAGAGTATTTCGAGGCAAGAACAAGTGCAAATTCTCTCTGTAAGACCCTCCGTCCTACCTATTGGTAGTGGTACCAGTGCGGAACCTTTGCGAATTAAGCTTCCGGGAACTTGCAGACGCCAGCATATAACCTTCCACAGCGATGTGCTCTCTTCCTGTGTTCTTATCCCCTCCCCCTTTCTTACTCTTAGGGAGGTATACTTTTTCTCTCTCTCTTTATATAGATAGAAATACCCTCTTTGTCATTAAATTAATGACAGATTCTTGTCATTACTTAAGGTTATCCGTGCTTCCGTATGTAGGGTATATTTCTCAGAAATTCCCAATCGATACACGAATATGAATCTTCAGCAGCGCGTAGTCTCTTGGCTGGCTTCTCTTCAATTTCCATCTCCGAGTGACCGGCGCGTCTTTTCCTCTCAATCAGCACTGGTAAATGCTGTTTATCTGTATCGAAAATGCTGTAGTCGGACTGCGGGGATTTATTCCAAACCACTCTGAGGTACTCGTCATCGACCTTTGGTCTGATGAACGAGAGGAATGTATTTTGAGTTGTTTCCAGCAGCGGCAAATTGAAGGAGAATTCGTTCATCGAATATGTTCGACTAGTGGTGTCTCGAGGAACTTCCAATTGAACTACAGGGTCGCTTTTTAGAGGGGTTGCGAGTTGAATATCGCTGCTGGTTGCTGGGACTAGGATGTTCGATTGTGACTGGGACTCTGCATCTCTTTGAGACTCTTCATGTTCGTATAATTCCGCATATCGAGCCAGTGTGGGTTTGATATCGATTTGTACTTCCACTTCAGACCTAGGCCCGTAGCTACACCATTTACTGGTGATATGTTCCTGTGTAGGTCCTCTGGACTGGCCATCAAGAGCACTGATCTTATCGCCAATCAAGGTTGACCCGTCTCCCGAAAATCGTAGATTGCCGAGTCGCCTATTATGAACGTCTTCAGGAAGGGTTGTTACTATTTTGGCGAAAGAGT
Organism: Hymenotorrendiella dingleyae; assembly: GCA_003988905.1. Taxonomy (NCBI): domain Eukaryota; kingdom Fungi; phylum Ascomycota; class Leotiomycetes; order Helotiales; family Helotiaceae; genus Hymenotorrendiella; species Hymenotorrendiella dingleyae. The sequence continues at coordinate 94,796 of QYAP01000066.1, forward strand.
GTTAACACTTGGCCTTTGAGAGGTACTGATATGGATATGCTTACTATTTCCACCAAAACAATATAAGGATGTCGAGCACCAACGAGGGAAAGCCAGAAAAGGAAGTTTGGGATGAAAGGTCGGATACATCGTCGTAGGTTTGCTACCACTCGATTCCTTGTTCCTTTCGATAGTCTCTCTTAGGATGCGAGGTTCTGCATCTGAGCAACAATGTAGACTCTGGCCTTGTGTTGAGAAGGAGGGTTTAGGCCCACCAGGACTTTTGTCCCGCCACACGCTGATCAGCCATGCTGTAATTCCAGAGTTACCAGTCCCTTCCATGAGAGCAATACATCTTGAGTCGGTCGAGAACACAGCACCTTGTACAGTATGAAACCCAGAGGATTCCTTGCTTCTGTCGGAATGCAGATACTGCGTCTCAAAGCGGGTGAGAATACCTCCATCTTGACTATTGAAATCAGATGGTGATACTCTGACAAGCAGTCGTAAAACAGTTATTTGGAGCAAATCGGTGCTGAAAGAAACGGGAAAGGCGAATCGATCTGGTATCGAAAATTCGTGCTTGGGGTCTAGAATCGACGCTACTTCGTCATCTTGAAGGGGAATTTCAATACTGAAGAGTATTGAAGAGTCGCGTGTGGAGCGTCCAGTATACTGGACTTTCCAATTAGAGCAATGCCTCATTAACACTTCCTTTGTATCGGCAGTTAATAACACTACCGAGCTATTATTTCTCAATCTTTTGCGTAGGCGCATGGTTTTGGTATATTGGCTGATATCTCTTGTCAGTTTTGCTTCCGTAGTAGATTAAAATAGTCTCATACGGGGAAGGTAGCAACATTACCACGCCCACAATTTTCCCATCAGACGATGTTTGGGAGACGACAGTAATCCATTCCTGTTTCGGTTTCTCATCAAAAACCTCGATACGCGTCACCTTGGTATCATTATTTCGTGGTAGGAATTCGGATTCTACAAAGGCTGCAATACTTGGGCGCCAGATGGCTGAAGGGTCCTCAGATAAAAGATAACTCCATGCGCGGTTGATTTCGAGGAGTTCCGTGGAAAAGCGCCACAGGCATCTCATGGCTTGCAGCCCCTTTTCACTTCCAATCGTGGATGGGAACTCTCGTCGTAGTGGTAGATTTCGCACTAAATTTGCCAGAGATTTGGTACTTGGTACTTTTTCCGCCATCCAGGAGGCCTCCATCCATGTTCCTATACTCATAGGAGAACCGAGGAAGGAATTTAATAGGTGTACTACGTCTATCCACGCCCGAACTTCAGCTATCGAGGGATCTGTCTGGTATTTTGCTAGTGCGGACCTTAGGTGCTCAGGCCAATAGATTGCATAAGCGCGAAAAGTATCTGTAGAGAAGAATGTTTGGGAGGCTGTCAGTTCTCGGTCTGGTTGTGGTAAGCTTCGAGGAGTTTCCCTGCCGTAGACCAGATGCGACAAGCAAATTCTCGCAAAACCTCCGCATGAGAACGATCTACATGAAATTGCAAGATCAGAGGGTCCACTAACACCGATTCTGCGGTAAGAAAGTCCACCGCAGACGAGTGTATAAAGGAGACCGTGCTGTCTGGGTTGACTTCCACTAATGCTCCAGTAATCAAGGGAAGAGCTCTCTCAAAACGAGGGATAGAATCAGACTCTTTTGAAATAGAGCCAGGTGTAATAACGGCGGCAATCTCCAGTTCATCAACTTTAAGCGGCCGTATAGCCACGCTCAGAAGTTGGAAAATTCGGTGGACTCGTCGCCGTTCCTTGTGATAGGCGTTCTGCAAGAGCTTCAAAATACGAGAATACATGAAATCGAGACCTTCCACGAAATTACTTTCCTGAAGTGCTTCGGCTCTTTCGCTTTCGCTGAGGCCTGGGCATTGGAGATATTTTATCATCAAAAATGCCCACAAGAACATTCCATTGGCACGTGAGGTAATACTCTTGATAAGGTTTTCTTTGGAGAGTTGTCCAGGGAGGACCTCGTATTTCTGCAGATTGTCGATTTCCAGCGAGAAATATAGTTTGATATCCCCATGATTGTGATACGATGTTAGCTCCATGCTGGAAACCGCCTTTTCATAGTCTGGTGGTATTCGGATGTTGGGCCGACTCAAAATGACAATCTTTGCCAAAGAATTCTCAAAGATGTTGCGAAGCTGAAGGAGGAACTCTTGAGGCTCAGACAATTCGTCAAGCCCGTCGATCAGTATGAAGATATTGGGTAGGTTTGCGGCAAAGAAAGAAAGCAATTGCTTGGTGTCATCATCTGATGCGATTTCTTGTCCGGTCCCAGAAGTATCCATCAGTAGCGATAAAGCATCAATAGCTGAGGATCAAGGCGGTTTCGGTGTAAAAGCTGAACCAAGATTGCTCGGAATGCCTGATAGAAGTCGTGCATTGAGGTTCGTTCTGTATCGACATGGTAAAATGCAACATTTCTGGGCGAAGAAGCTTCTTGAGGTATGATTTCGGGGGCTGTTTCTAGATGTTCAATTATTGCCGAAGACAAAGTAGTTTTACCATACCCGGGTTTCCCTAACTACGTATTAACATGCTTCAATAAAAAGATAGTTTTAAATGATCTTGTCTACCTTGTAGCAAAAGAACCCTAGAATAAAAGGCAGCCGAATCAAGAGTCATTGGATTGGATGGAAGAATGTCTCCAGATGAAAAAGCAGACCAGGTCAAGTACGCACTGCTCTGGGTTATCCAATCAGCTGTTCGTGGCTGTCGTACTCGTCGCGCCTTTTCGAAAACCCGCCGATAATCTGGAGCGTTTAACCACTTCTTGAGATCACGAGCCTTGTTTTCTGCTTATATTTAGTATTCAGTTCCATGACTTTAAGACCAGTACTCTCACCAAGAGTCTTTTGATTCGCTTCTTCAATCTTCTGGCCGTTCAGACGTAACTGGAGTTGGATTTCAGAAAGCTCATTTTCCAAAGTGGTGAATCTCTCTATGTTCTTTGAATCTTCACGTTGAATTCGATTTTTGACTATTTCGAGCGAATGTTTGATTTTACCCATCTCTTCAGCAGAATCCTTGTTGTGCGCCGCAGCCTCCGCCATTTGAACCTGATGTCGCTTTGAGTCTTCCAGTCGAAGTTCACAATCAAATAAATCCTGATGATCAGACAATCGTGTGAGGATGTTGGAAAAGCGCGCATCAAAAGGCTTCCAAAACACATCAGCAATTACACTGGCCTTAAACTTGATGCCTGTGTTAGCCAAGAGTTAGTTTAGTAGAATTTGATATTTTGCGCGCTTTTTTACTTACCTCCTTTCTTCGTTGCAAAAATCTTACAAGCTTGTTGACAGAAACCAAGGATGTCTTGGTATATCAGTGATAATGCCTTGATGAGTCTTTCTGCCCCCTGCGTAGACAGTGGTCGTAATTCTCTCCTGATACCAAGAGAAGGCGGTTCTTTTGGGATTGTGAGTCGAATCATATGATCTTTGTAAGCTGGCAGTCGTTGAGTTATTCTTTCGAACATCATAGTCAATTTTTCCAGGAAGTTGATGTAGTTACTGCCGAGCTAAGTCTATCAACACACCGTACAGCATGATGAAGAGAATTGGTTCTACATACGATGAAAACCATTCGAATTGCGCCCCAAGCAATGCCTGCCCATTCTGGATGTGTGGAAACGAAAATCCCCGTGATGTCAAAGAAAGGCTCCCAAGCCGTCGCGAACGTATGAATCCGGCGACAGAAACGAGTCAGTCTCGTATCTTTGAAAAACTTTTCGCTGTGCTGCCTCATCTCATTTATCATGCTCTCAGGGCTGTTGAACTCTCGAAAATTTTCTCGTTCGACATTGGACAGCGAAGCACGGAAATCTTGAATCGCATCATTGAATATTGTGGACGCTTCGTGGAAGCTAGGCTTGTTAGCGCGTATTGTTGGCGACAGGTATTTGCGACATCTCACCGTCCTTTCGGGATCGACATCTCTCCTCGAACCGGACCCGAGGAGGGTATTCAGATGATGTTTGATGGGAGGTCGGAGGAGAGCTCTACACTTAGGTCTTTTAGGCAGCCGTAGAGGTTAAAATTGCCACCGCAATACCGGGGACGTAGGTCGCCGTCTTGCATAATTTGATGCAAGGCTATTGGTTCCACGAGTAAGGCTCTGGGTGAGGCTTTCCCAAAGAGATATTCCAAGTTCCCAATCACTTCAAAAGTGCTCCGATCAAATCCGAAAGAGCTGAAAGGCTATTGGTATCGGTTCACCGTTTTTGGAACTATAGCGAGGTTCGATTCGCTTGTTTAGGTCCCCCCTTTTTTGGATTCGGCTCGAGATTTCGACCTTTTCGGGTCACGATCAGCGATACCGTATCTTGATGGTGTCTCAATTAACTAGGACCATTCAGTGAGGACAAAAGAAGAGATGAGGGAAATCTAGGGGTTTATTTTCAGAAAGCTTCAGTATTGTAGGCGATAACGTGGTTGAATGACATCACGTGATTCTCTTCAGCACTCCTACCTGGAAGAGAGAAAAAGCATTCCTACCTATATTCCAATGATCCAATAGTCCTATGATCCTAATTCTTGATTCCTGATTTCTATGATTTTATAGCCTGAACTAATAAGTGCCTACCGATTTTGATTTCTGTAGATGTACAGCCAAGCCCTTCCCCTTCCACTTTCCCTCCCTACATATTCAAATAAAGTACCTTGTCCAAGATTCGAGAAAACTCTACAAACTCCTCCTGCATGCAATACAGGCAATTGCTTTCCAACTTACATAAACCATTTCCATACATGGTGCTTCAACTATTAGTCTTTGCCAGAAACAATCCACGAAACTTTTGCTTCGTTTTATCCCGAAAACCCAACCGCTGCCTCGTCTTCGAGTCCTCTACAGGACTCGCCTCCGCCTCAGCTAGAACCCTCCCACCAGCTTCCTCAAAACTCTTCAGCACAGAATTCATCAAAACGGGACTTTCCTCAAAAGTCTTTAGTATGACCTCTCGCACATTAAGTGTTGTCTCGATTCTGGGAACTTTACGACCTTTGCCTGTCCAACCTCCTTCGTGATCTAGCGGTCTTTGGGTTCGTCAGTGATGTATTTGATATAGTCGATTGTCAATATAATAGAACCAGGACATTCTTGTGTACTAAGCCAAAATATTGTTCCATGTTTCTTTTCTTGCAATATATGGAAATATTCCTAGCAATAAAGTATACTAGAACATTTATTGCAGTACATCTAAAGTTAACGCATAATAGTAACTTTGATATTGCTTGGTATGTTAAGAATGATCGACTAGAGGAATATGATACGATAGAACAGTACTCACTTGTCAGTAACGAAGTTGGGGTCCTTGATCTTAGGTCCTCGGCAACGTACGTGGGGTGAAGCCCCATGCTGCAAGAGCACTTTGAGTATCCCTTCCCAGCGCGGCAGAAGTATCTCACGGTGTGATGATTCGATGAAGCGGAATTCGGTGGAGAGGTAAGTTAGAGCGTTTTGCCAAGGGCTTTGTGTCTTGTGTTCTGCTTTTTTGGAGCTATCGAGTGTGGGTGGTGCGATCGAGGGTGGTAGTTGGTTTGGATCTGCATTGAATTCGAGTAGTGTGGTGACGATGGCTTTGCTGACGAATTTGTGTTCGTCTGTGGGACATAGTGCCATGTTTAACATAGACGCGTTGGCTGTTTCGCTATTAGAGGCTAGCTGCTCTCGTAAAAGCTCGTTTAGTGCGCATTTGATTGCGATAGTGATGAGGGGTTCCTCTACGATTGTGCCAGATTTTGCCGTAGTTGTGCTTATGTCTTGGCAGCTGACGCTCTGGCACCAAATTTTGTATGTTTCGATCAGTGCTAGTAGCAGTTCTGTGCCGGGCACGCAAATGTCGAACTCAGTGCGGCGTGCGTATGATATAGTTTCGTTAACGAGCCGTTTTGCCTCAGAAATGTTCGATTCTGAACATGACAGGGCTTTGAGTTTCAGAATATGTGCTCGCATAAGAGCTAGTTGCGGATTGAAGGAGCTCTTGGAAAGACCTCCTGTTCTATCGATGAGTATGTGCCTAATTCCGGTGCTCTCAAGGTAGTCTTTAACTGTGCGATGAATATAAGATATTTTCATGTCTGGCTGGATCTTTTTAACGCCGGATTTGCCGAAATGGGTCTCAAGTAGACCCCCACAGCACTTTCGCAATCTCAAGTCAGCTTCTGAAATCTCATGTTGAAGCTCTTCGGGTGATAGAAACCCCAATGGAGCAGTCAAAACCAGTCCCGGTTCTTCTTCTGCCAGATATAGCGTGGAGATGGTAAGTGGCTGGACAGGATGCCAATCGTCGGCCTGTTCAGCAGAAGCAGCTAACAGCTGATAGAAACGGGATGCCTCCGCTCGATATAGCCCAGCAACTTTGAAGACCATATGGTCGTATAAGTCTTCAAGATCTGTGGGAAGAATCTTGAGCCGCTCTTTCAATTGCAAGATGTTGTCGTGGCTCTCCAGCCCTTGGAGAAGCTCCGTCACGATCAATCTGACCCAAAGAAAGACCCCGCTCGCGCTGTTCACGATTTCGTCAATTATTTCTCTCATTTGTGCCTGTTCTTTCACTCGTAGTATTTGCATTCGTTCGTCGTTCATCAACTTATCGGTGGCGTACTTCTCAACGTCGCCCCTGGTGAGATCTTCGAGTCGTAATTGCGGACGTGAATCGAAGCTTTCTTTGAATACTAAATGTGGTCGACTGCTTACGCAGATTTTAACATGAGAATTCCTTGATGCCTTTTCAAATAACCTCGTAATCTCGGAACCAAGACCGGAATATTCGTCAAGTCCATCTACGATTAAACAAATTTTCAACGACACAATTTCTTGTGAAAGAAGAGTTTCAAAAGCCTGAATTAATGTTGTAAGGTTCCAAGAACAATTCTACGCTTATAATTAGGGACATACGATTATAGATGACGTTATGTTTAGACTGGTGCTTACCTGGTCGTTGTAGAAACCGCGTAAAGTTTCCAGGTACAACTCGCTCCATTGCAAAGGAAATATAATTGGAACGAGGTTAGGGACCTTACGAAGTATATCGTAAAGTAGTGATCGAAGCAAACCAATTTGAGATTTCTGGAGGTTAGTCCCGCTACTCCAGAAGAAGAAGTTGGCAGTGTAAAGCTGGCATTCTCCTTTCCAAACTGCCAAGTGTTCCTGTGTTCTCTGATGATATGTTATGAGCTTCATCAAAGTAGATTTACCGGAGCCTGGCTTGCCACTAATCCAGTATATACCATCTCCAGATTCAAGCCAGAGAATGAAATCATCCCAGTCTCTTCCTTGGGGGTCATCCGAAGGGTGCTGAAATATCCAATTGAAAGTATCGTGGTGCGCTTCTGTAACTTCACCCATACGGTCATATATCTTCGAAAATGGGAGACTCCTTAGTATTGTAGTCGAAGCTGCACTTCGCGCTCTGTTCTCGTCCGTTTGAATTTCGCGGAATGCCTCGTGGGGGATTTCTCCGGAAGCAGCAGGTGATCCAACATCACTACGTTGGTAAACATTCACCACACTTCTGACGTTGATGTCCGTCTGAGATTTGACCACAGCTTCTCGCCGATTGAGTAGCTGCGCAAGTGCCAACGTCTGACTCCTCAATTCCACCATCACCGAACCCTTGAGAACTGCTAGACCTTGGACGATCTGCTGGGTTTCTTCGTCTAAATCATTAAACCTTTGCGATTGTTGTTTTGCCATGGACTCGACGGCGTTCCTGGATCCTCTTTAGCATCATGTGTAATAGGGGAAACCCGCAAAGGTCTACGCAGCTTTAATTACCTAATGAGACCACTAAGTCGTGTATCAATTTCCCGTCTAAATTCCGCCAACTCGTGGCGCGTTTCCGATATTCTCTTTTTCGTCCAAACAGCGGACAAAGCGGTGTTTAAGCTGCTCCACAAACGATTCTTCTCTTTGACGCGAAGAGTATCCAGATCATTGGCCAACGAATCAGCCAAAGCCTTACACTTATAACACAGAAGTACCATCTCTCGCTCATCTTCACTTAGCTCTCTCTCTTTAGCGGTCTGCGTTAGAGTGGCACCAAATCTTGTGCTGAAATTACGCAGATCGTTCGTGGCAGCTGCAGCCTGATTTCGAATTTTTGACTCCCCATCCTTGTATAAGGCGTGTGTTTCTATTACGAGCTTAGAGCCGAAATCCAGAAATTGTACCACTGCCCCTGCAACGGCGAGGCAAGAAAGTGGATCCATGTAAAAGTGGATCCCAGGCAAATGTGGGAAGAGACGCTTAGAACTCAAAGTCAAGTTTTGAAGGTGGTGATGATACGAGCGGCAGTGCGGGGGCTCACCACTTTATCCCAATCCTACCTGGAGTACGCCACGTGATAAAGCGCTTATCGGCAAAGTACAAAAATGGGTCTATTTTGTTTTTAAATTACAAAAATGGGTCTTACAGTAGTCCTCTCCTTTCTATTACCAACAGGAATCGTAGGCCCCTGCACGATTTTCCTCTAACTTCAAGTACAAATGATATTTTATGCAAAGTTTTCTAATATCGCTCAGGTCAAATATCGAAAGGCTTCAAATCTATCATAATGTTATGTATTATTTAGATTTTAATGCAGACAGAAGGCTACACGTTGATTTTAAAATAAGTATCTTAAGAATCTTCGTTTATTTAATGTACCGCGAATCCTCGTAGTAGTAGAATGATTTTCCTCGAAATAGCACGCAAATGCTATGTTTTAATCATTTATTTAACGGAATAATACAAATCTACCCCCCATCCATAATTGCATCTTAACTGGAACCTCAAAACCTACAATTTGAGAATATGATAGTTTATATCGGACTAATATTGGATGCGCAATGCAGGAATAGAAGTAGGGTAGTCGTCGCGACAAAGGGGGCCGCAGTAGTTCGTCGGTTCGAGCCACAAGTGGCGCCCGCCCCCTCCTATGCGCCAACAACTACCCCAACTTAAAACCAGTCTTCCGCACGCCATACTTATCGCATCGAAACCGTAATATGCTTAAATTGTAGCTCTGAATATAAGGAATTGTTTCTACTAAGTTTCAGTTCTGAAACATATGATATGAATTTATCGGGGGGTAGATGGGTAAGAAAAGTTGTACAAATCTACCCCCCATTTTGAAAAGGGGGGTAGATGGGTATGAAAATCGGAATTCGGGGTATATATTTGTATTTAAAAAAGTTTTCGGCTGTAGATCTGTAAATAACCGTTTATTTAAATACATTATATTTCTACAGTATGACTATTTTAGCACAAGGGTATCAGCACTTGGCTTTTTAGAGGTACTGATATACTTACTATTCCCACCTAAACAATATAAAGATTTCGAGCACCAAAGAAGGAAGTTTGGGATGAAAGGCCGGATAAATCGAGCTAAGTTTGCTACCATGCCTTTTGATAGTCACTTCTAGAATACGAGGTTCAGCAATGTAGACTCGGGCTTTGTGTTGAGAAAGAACCAGAACTACACACTGAGCAGCCATGCTGTACCAATCCCTTCAATGAAAGCAATCCACCTTGAGTTAATCGAAAACACAACTCCCTGCATAGTATGAAAACCAGAGGATTCCTTGCGTCTCAAGCGACATCTTGACTATCACAATCAGATGGTGATAATCGTCATACAATCGGTGCTAAAAGAAATGGGAAAATGTATTTGTCAGAAATTCTTGCTTGGGCTGCTAATCTAGAACCAACGCCACTTCATCATCTTGAAGGGAAAAGTTTATCGAAGATTCGCTTTCCAATTAGAGCAACGCCTCATTAGCATCGACAGCCAATGAGACTATTTCTTGAGTTTTTGCGCAGACGTGTGGTTAGCTAATATCTCTTGTTGGTTTTTCTTTTAAAATTGTCTCATACCGGGAAGGTAGCAATATTACCACGCCCACAATTTCCCCATCAGATGAGCTTTCTCAAAACTCAGGTACATATAAAATCGTCCTCCTTCTCACAGAACCCTAACAACACCAATTCCCAGCCCATCGCCTTCAAAACGACCCACACCCCCTCCCCTCCCTCCCTTTACATCGCCATCCTTTCAAAACCCAAAGTTAACTTTTATATCCAATAAGTTAACATTGTTACTTACCCCCCCACCCTCCCCCCTCCAGTATAACACGATATCGAGAATTGCTTCTACTGTATATACAAAAAAAAGAAGAAAAACCAGCGCCCCGCTCATTCCGAATATATAGAAACGAAAATACTCGTGATGTCGAAGAAAGGAACCCGTTTCGTTGCTCTAATCAAAACGAAGGCTATTGGCATATATAGAGCTATATTGTAGCGAGGTTCGGTCACCCCCCGGCTTGGAATTTCGATTAATTCAGGTCACGATCGTATGTTGATAGCATTTACTCTTTGAAAAATAAATAAATGGTATATAAAATGGAGCCCCCACGCTATGCATATGCCAACCCCAAACCCCAACCCAAAACTCCATCACCTATTTACACCCCCTCATCACCCCCCTCGGCCCCCCCTCACCCCCCCCTCCCGCCCCTGCCTATACACGCTAATCAACAGGCTGCTGCTTAAACAAACTCTTCCCCATCAACCACTTCCGATACGCCTTATACCTCTTCTTCGTTAAATCATCCTCCTTAACCGTCAACGGATTCTCGCTCACAACAAAGTAATTCCGGTATTCCCCGAGATCGCCTTCCTTGATAATACCCGGCATATCTGCTGCACCCAAACTCCCACCCAAACTCCCACCACCACCACCTCCCCCACCACCACCCCCACCCACCTCTCCTTCATCCGTACCAACCCCAACAATACCGATATCACGCCAACTACCGTTGACATAATTAAGATATTCAGAATCAAACTGCGCTGGGACTTCCGTGGATACGACGAGGGGGAGACGTTGGGGGTGAGATATGTACCGCTCGTAATCATCCGTGTCTTCGAGACTTACGGAAGGATTGAGGCTTTCATGAACGACTTGTGTAAAGGTCCACTGCGCCGCCTTACTCTTATCCAACGGCGTCAACTTCTTCTTCTCCACCTCCTCGCTCTGCCTCGTATCCTTCATAATCCCATGATGACCTGCATTCCCCCTCTCATGAATCGTCGGCTGCAACCAGCGTTGAATGCTAATCCGTTTCGTCGCAGTGGTATTCGTACTCATGATACTCGCCGCATCATCTTTCTCTGCTCCACCATTTTCGGAATCTTGATGGTCTGCGGGGTCGACGATGGTGACATTCTTGTGAACTTTTTTCTTCTCTGGGACTTCTTGGTCGAGTTCTGTGCGGACTTTGAAAGGGGAGAGGTCGTAGCGGCCTTCTTGGGTGGAGCGGACGGGGATGTAACGGAGTGTGGAGTTCATCCTGCTCATGTGGGAGAAGACTTTTAGGAGGGATGAGACGGCGAGAGGTTTATAGTATTCAAGCCAGTAATCGTCGAAGAATCCTAGTGGTTTGCCTGCGGCATCACCGCATGGGCCGACATACTTTGGAAGGACCCTTTTGTCGAGGAATGAGGGTGTGTACCAGTTGATGTAGCTGCGTCGATTTTTACCAGACCACATTCTAGGGTCTGCGTGATGAAGATAGTAGTCTGTTGCTAAATCCCACAACATCGGTTGGCCGTGAGCAAAGATGTAGTTGCCGAGGAAGAGATTGTAAGCCTCCTGCCGCTGGCCATCAAGGAAGGAATTATTGTAGTATCGCTTGAAACTCTCAACCATATCTCGAGAATGACTTGTCCATTGGTTGATCTTGCGATAGGTTTCCATGGTGTTAACTAGCTGAGATCCTCCGTATTGAACAGCAATCGTATCTCCATGGTCATGATACATGTGAGTAAACAGATTGACAGCATCTGTATCATAATCGATTGACGTATCGCCGATGATTCCTAGAGCGTGGAGCTGATGGCCTAGAGCTCGTTTTCCGATGACAAACTGGGCTGCATTTGTTCGATCCAAACAATCAATGCAATTGGTCCTTGCGATTCCGTTTTGAACTTTGGGCATGGCTGTGATACCATCTCCATTGTGGAAGAAGCCGGTAGTGGTGACAACCTCCTCAGCGATACTTTCGAGGGTACCAATTACATCCTGATCGCGACTTTTCGATGCCCGACTCATATCCCAAGCCTTATGAATGATCTTCTTATCGTCTGGGAGGAACTGGTTGAGATAATTGATCGCCGTTGTAAATTCTTTCAGCAGTTTTGACTCTCGTGGGGTCCGCTCGCGAGACTTTACGAGATTGAGAACGTAAACTGGAGCGCCATATCGTTCAAACAAATTGTCAAAATGCAACGCAGCTGCACTGTAAAAGGGATCGACGAGATTCAATTCAATTGGTGGCTTGGGAGTTACCCCAGTATTATCTTGTGTCCAGTACAGGGGAATACTCCCACGATGTTGCACATATGAAGTGAAGTTTGGATTAGCGAAGAGTTTAGCGCCGGGAGCGTGGAACGATGTTGTCAAAACTTCGGAGACTATCTGCTCAGTCTCAACATCGTTGGCAACATAACCCTAACATAATTAGCACTTGTAACATGGTTTGCCACTGTTATAACTTTACCAAGTCATTTGCACCACGTTTCAGAAAGCGAGCTCCTGCAAAATATCTTGATCGCCTCGCGATTACTGTGACATAAACAGTGCGCCCGTAAACTGAAAGAGCTATTTGGAATTAGTACCGTCCGAACTTTGAAACTCAAAATCAGCCTACCTGATTGATCAATATAGCCATGAATGCAGGGAAGACACCAATCGTATGTATTTTTGAGAGCAGCGGCCGCAGGTTGTAGAAGATAGCTATTCCATACAAACATAGAACTATAATCTTGAGCATGCGGGTACGAAACCCCATCCGCAACCGCTTTCCTCTCAGCAATGATATTATGCTGCAAGGTTCTTGTGATATCGTAAGAGTAGCTGAAATAGAAAGAGCGGGTTAAGTCGAGGTTGTTGAGAATGCCAAGGAAACGAGCTTCTTCAGTATTTTTGAGGTCTGGTTTAAATCTTGAACTGGAGCAGGTAGTGAGGGGGACTAATTCCGTGCCATCAATAGAATATGTAAAATGACCTCCAATCATGGCCACTTGGCTTCTCTTGGTAATCAAGAGCATGTAGTATGCTCCAGTAAATCTGATAAACCCAAGCAAACCCCATGTACTACATCGTAGCTTCATCCCACCAGTACCTTTGTTGCCGTCATCAATAGCGTTGAGCAACTGGCTCATTTCTTTCTTCGTATAGACAATTTCGTCTTCCGCAATGCTCAGGCTTCCAGCTTCAGCAGTCCTGTCGATTTTCAAGATGCGAAAACGTCTATCCATAACATCCGCTCCCACAATATAGTACCGTGAAGCCGTCTCGTAGAGGGAGAACTTGTGCATCTTGCAAACTCCTTGATCTCCCACTTTCTCGTATTCCGCCCCCTTATTTCGCTTCAAATCCGATCCTGGGCTATGAGTTCGCTCGAAAGGCCGTGCCGTCGTCTCTTCTTCCCCTCCGACATCGCCCTTTGGATCAGGATTGTGGTGCAGAGGTGGGAATTTCGGAACGGCTTGATCAGCCACCTCAGGATGATTCAAGTCTAATCCCAGCGGAGAGGTCATCGCGGAGGTGGTTTGGGAGGCATTTTCGGTAGTCGATGTGCCAGCTAGACTGGCCGTATCGAAATGAACGTGGTTGCTGTTGGCTATGCTCGACGCATCGCCAGCGACAGGAGCAGGAGAACGCCCTCGTCGAGGAGTACCCTCCTCTTGGTCGGCCATACTGGCACCTGCATGCGCAAGTTATCGTTTTCTCATCATGCGTCGATGTTGGTGGTGAAGAGATCGCTCGAACAGTGGTGGTGCAGCACGCGATGGTCGTTGCGCAGGTCGTCAAGTGTTATCGCTGAATTTCGCGTTCAAGCAGACCAAGCATCCAAACAAGCTCGCGGATCATGCAATGCCCACCCCTGCAATTCCTTGTGCTACCGCGAGTACCGGATCCAGATCCTATCAGCGCGGGGTATCTCACGAAAATCACCACCATCAAAAAGTCACTCTCAGAAAGTGAATGTATATTTCGCAGTGAATAATAATATTGGGGGCATTCACACGTAGGTAACCACCAATTGTAGTAAGTAGAGCGCAGCGAATACAGCCTCCACAGCAGTGGCCTCCGGAGGACCAGCGGAGCGTCACTCGGCCATTGAAGTGAATAACTTGAATCCAGCTCTTTTATGGGGGCCAGCCCCCAAACCCCCGGAGTTCGCTGCGCTCGAGAAGTGAAGATATACTTTCCAGTGAAAGTATATGCAGAGTCAATTGAACAGTTCAGACCAGAGCCGAGCTCGCACTAACCCCGGAGTACCAGCGGATCGGTACGCGAGATATTTTCGACCGAACTGGTCTTTCTCGCGCGCCGTAGCTGCAGGGATTATGGGCGGACTTTCAGGTGCATCCGGTCAGCTTTTCACGTGCGACAAAAGGCTCGCAATTTTCACATGGGGCGATCTCGAAAGTTTCCAAGCCTACACCACCCAGCCCACCACCCCTCCTCAAATAGTCGCCTCTTCGCTGCCCTCCCCCCTTTCCCACTCAGCTCCCACCCTCACGCAACTTCACTATGTCCCCTTCTCCTCCGCCCCCGAATGCCCTCTAAATGCACTTACCATGTCTGATGACAGTCATTGGGGTTCCCCGGCCTTTCTCGAGCAGAAACAACAGGTTATTCAGGGTGAGTCCGTTTCCGTGCCTGGCATGTGATTGCGAATTGCGGCGCTGACAAGAAACTCCGCAACAGACGTTCTCCACGAAGAAGATGTACGTTTTCTGCGCCTCAAGACTTCGCCGAGAAATGCTTATAAGTGACCAATAGTTGTACAAAATTTTAGGCGCACCGCGCTCTGCGTCTGCCTCCGATTTGCGACGATGTTATCTCGAGCGTTCCAAAATATGCCATCCCGATAAACCGCCTTTTCACCCCGATTCTACCAGGTACCTACCAATTGTCCAATTTCTCGCTTTCCTTCCAACGGTTCACTAACTATATTCTGTAGCGCATTCCAGCGCCTGGGTTTTGCGTTCGACATCCTTAGATCTCCTAGTGCTCGGCGAACATACGACCGAGCCTCGAAACCAACGGCTGCTTCCCTTCCCGATAAAACCAGCTTTTTAGGCGGCGAACATACTTTTCGTAGTGCTGTCGAAGCCGTCCTCCATGAATTTATAACGGGGGACTTTGTTATCGTCCGACGATGGCTCGAATCACTTCACTCACAGTACCCGAATCTTGTGAGCGAGGATATCGTGATCAATGTCGAACGATCTTTTATTCGGATTCGTGAACTCGTTTTGACGACACGAACTTACGCATTGTTGATATACATCGAATTGGGACGCATTCATCGTGTACAGAAACGACTGATGGGTCTGGGATACTTGGACGTGGTTGGCCGGGCACGGCTTACCATACATCTAGTACGGGTCACCCTCGCCGTCCCAATGCGTGTCGACCGCGCATTAAAACAAAGAGGAGAAAAGGCGTGGAGGGCCAAAGTGGCCGGGTTGCAGGCGAGGGGTATCACTCCAAGCGAGACAGATACCATGGGTCATGCGGGAATTCTCAACGAGAGAGTTAGTAAAGTGCTGGAATTTATCGTGGGTGCTGCCGGCAAGGATGAAGGTGCCGATGAGGAATGGAGTAATAGGATGGGGAAAACGACCTGATCAATGATTACGTTATTCGGTTTTACGATTTACTAATAGGGTGGGGATTTTTGGGAGGGTCAAAAATTTAGCGGCATGGTATAAAGGAGTTTCGGCGTGAAAGTCACCACGATATGACCGGGTCAAGAAAGGCTTGACGGCCTAGGGTTGGGATCGAATATGCGTTGGAAGAGTCCGAATGTTACTGGCTACTCAATTTTTTCTTTATCAGAGTCACGTCTGTAAAGTGTATGGGGGGGGGACTTTTTGCAAAATGTCGCCACTATGTGTCACAGTATATAATTAATCTGAATAGAGAAATACCCACGCATTTGAATGTCTATGTGGGCCAATTTGGGAAAGTTTTTCACTCAATTAGCAGATAATGATGCATATAGGCTAGGATTATTGCTTTATGCTATAAGAAAGAGCAGAATCATAGATCAATTATTGCTTAGATAATTACAAATATAAAGTGTATAGAAATGAGAATCTAGTAATTTAGTTTGATACGTTCGCTATAAGAAATGATTGATCTGACCAAGGCAAGAAAGTGAGAAGAACTCCGCAAGCTTCTACTTTTCGCACTCCGAAGATAGATTTACCGGTACATAGCAAAATACAGTTGCGCAAATTAACTTTTCTATATGCCGCCCAACCTTCCTCTATTAATTTGTGCACCCAAAAAGTGAATGAATGCTGCTTGTGGTTGACCAATTGCGCAGCTCGCTTCGCCAGCGGCCAACCTCAAAAATCGGCTGCCCACAACCAACAACACCAAATTACATACGATGTGACCAAGATGTTCAACTCCACGCGCAAAGCTGCCAAAGAGCTTCTATCACGTAAATCTTCACGCGAAAATGAACTTTTGACACTGCCATCAGAATGTAAGTCGCTGCGGCTTCGCAGCACCGTCTGAAAAGCATGCTGATCTCGTGACATGGCAGGTCTTCCAGAGCGCTACTCGCTGGCTCAAGTTTGCGAGGAGTTAGTGCCTAGCGATGATGATGAGAGTAAAAATGTGAGTACATGAACGATGTTATGAGATTATGAAGGCTTACTGTTGCATAGGATGATCTTGAAAGCCTGCTCGTCTTAGATAGCTGCCTGAGCCCTCAAAACAGGTTGTCGGTGGGAAACAACGATGAGGCTGTCACGAAATTATCGTTATGGATTGCAAAGGTCATCCTACCAAATAAGAATATCATCCCAGAGGATGGACTCCGAGAAGGTAATACCTCATTTGAATTCCGCTCCATTTACCCAATCTTACAAATGTCTCAGGTGCCAAGTCCGCAGCAACCTCCAAAGCCCTCCTTCTCACTCGGCAAAAGGCTATTCTAGGCCTCCAGTCTCTCACAAAACTTATCAATGAGAAACCCTCCTCGTCGCCGCCAAATATTCCAGATCCAGTCCTTCTTAGTCTCATCGCATTCTCCTCTCACAACGCGTATACGCCTTGGACAACACCCAAGATCTCCGAGCTAGCAACTTCGCTCCTCTCTGCCTGCAAACAACAAACTCTCACCACCTCATTCCAGATCAACTACCTCTTACAAACAGTCCTACGTCCTCTCTTCAGCGTCTCAAAACCAGACACTATTACCACCACAGGTCGAAAAGCCATCGCCTCTAGTGTACCACCCAAGAAAACTGGGACAGAAGAATTTCAAAGGGAAAGAAAACCTTGGAAATACGAAGCTATCTATTCTATTACGGTATTCCGATGGGTCGTAGAGAACATCCCCGTATGTCCTCCGTCACCATCTACCCCAGAAAAATAATCTAACGTTTAATCTTAGAAATCGACGATCCCTCAAACATGGCCGAACTTCACGCCGCCTCTCCTCACTCTCCTCGATGACCCGAGTACTCCAATTCGAGTCCAAGGCTCGGAAATCCTTGCACTTTTTGTTCCTCATATGACACCAATCCTTCTCTCTCAATCGGGTCTAGGGTCGATATTCGAAGACGCCTTGCTCCCCACGCTCCTTTACCTACCTAACTTGACACCGCTTGAGGAATCTATCGCACTTCTACCAGCTACCTATGATGCCTTGCTTGTGCTCTGCAATGCTCGGTTTCCTGTCACATCATCTAATGCCACTTCTTCGGATGCATTGGATTCAAAAACTGTTTCTTTGATCACACTGAAGCATGAAGAAGTAGTGAGAGAGGATGAAGCACAGAAAGAAAGAATCAAGATGTTGGATAGGATGATCAGAAAGGGTATTCTTATGGGATATTTGCATTCTATGGAACACCCTGAGATCGTGGAGATTCTTGTGAGGTATATGGGTATTCTGACTGGGAAGATGGAGTTACATGCGGTTAAACATCTCAAGGTGAGTTCTCTTCGTCCTTTCCTCTCCCCCGTCCTTGCCTCACCCACTCTTCACAACCCGTTCTCCTCTGTCACCACCGCACTAACACACCTTCACAGGAAATCCTCCCCATATTAACCGCCACCCTAACCGACCCCTTCACCCCCATCCGACCTCACCTCCTCCACGCCTCCCTCCTTTCCCTTCAATCGCTCATCCTAAATACCTGGCCTCGGCTTCTCAGCTATCGTTTAGAGCTCATCAAGGCCCTTTCTCTCTGTTGGCAAAACGTCCAGACCCAAGCATCAACCTTAAAAGATCTAGAAAAGTCAATGAAGGTGGCAGCCCAAATGTTGGTCAAGGCTAGCGAGAGTGCAGAAGTCGATATTCAAAGCGAGTTGAAGGAGTTAGTTGTGGGTGTTGAGGCTCTCGGGGAGCTGTGGAATTGAAACACTTTCAATCATGAGGCAAGAACTCATAAATCAAGCTGCCTTTTCTCACTTCTACCATGCTTATGCACGTCGCTTTTTGCTCTTGTTGTCGCAGAATCCGGAAACCCATTTCTGGCACATATACTTGATCAATCTTGTACCTCTTCTCGGGCACATAGAAAGTGTTTAAGACGCCTCATTTGCTGTTGTTCTCGGCATTATTTCAAGTAAATCATTACTCAAAAGGGCCGAAAGACCGGCATATAAATCTCAGCAAGACACTTTTAAGGCTATTCGGGAACCGGAAGTCATCCGAACGAAGCAGCATGGCTTGTGGGTTCTTCATGCACGAGGCCGTGCGGTTGGCCCTTGCTCAGATGAGAGAATCTTATCTTGATTCTTGATAATAGGTAGAGTTTCCTTTGAAATCAGGAAGCAGAGAGTTCTGCTTGATCATCACAGATTACATCTCGATTTCCCTTTCTTTCCATCACGAATGCAAGTTTTCCAAAACAAGAAATCCCGTCGAAGAAAAGAAGAACACGACCATCTCAAGCGAGCACATAAGTATCCACTTATACGTTCCCAATTCCCAGAGCGGATCCGCCAACCCCTGTCTCACGGGGATTATTTCCACGTTTGTACCAAACGGATCTCGATATCAGATCCCCATGCATCAAAAACAACGTCAACGGCCACCCCTCGGCTTGAAAGTGCAAAATTTCCCCATGCAAAAAAAAGGTTCCACACGCACGGTTCGCGATCCACCACTGATATCCCTACCGACATCTCACGACGTTGCTTGTTTTCTTTCGAACCAGAATCTTGGGAGGACTAGTCTACACTGTGAGAGAGAACCGACAGCAGTTTGGTTGGAGGCGTGTGGGATGGCGTTAACAGATGCACCTACCAACGATGACCGCTCTAGATCTCGCGGTGTCATCGCCGCGGTAACAGCTCACGTCGGCATCGCAACCATCATCCTATTCCTCAGATTGCTCGGCCGAAGACTCACGCGTATCAAACTTGGACTCGACGACTACCTCATCCTCGCATCCTACATTTCCAGTCTTCCATTGCTAGGCATCTATTATGCACGTATGCACCTTCTTACCCACCACCTCGGTTCATTTTCCTCCTTACTGACAGTGTGAGGTAGTCATTGCACTCGGTGTGGGCAAACATATCTCCTACATTGTACGGACGGCCCCTGGGAATGTCACCATCATGATGAAATTATTCATCGCGGGGGATATATGCTACGGGTTGGTCATGTCGTTTGCCAAGCTGTCCATTCTGGCTTTCTACTGGAAGGTCTTTGGGAGTCGGAAGAGTTTTCGGGTCGTGGTTTATGTTTTGGTGGGTTTGGTGGTGGCTTGGTTTCTGGCCGTGGTAAGTCTATCTTCGATGGGGATGGGATGGGGATGGGAGCTTACCTTTTTTTGTGGCTAGTTTATTGAGACTTTTGTTGCTTGTATACCCCTTGAAGCTTACTGGGATCGGTCTGGTGAGTCTTTTCTTCTCGATGGGGATATTTTTCGACTGGCGAAACTTCTTTTCTACGTAACCAGGAGATGTTATGGCTTCTAGAGAGCTTAGAGAAGAAGAGAAATGCTGACTTGACCATGAATCAACAGTCAAAGGAGTATGCTTACCTCTAATCGTTTCTCTAAGGTAAACAATCCCGCCAAAATCCCCCCCCCCCCCTCGACTACAAAACTAATGAAATCCCAGCACCGTCGTCTACCCCAATCCCATAATCGACGGCCTGGTCCTCCTTGCGCCTATCCCCTACATCTACAGCCTTGAGCTATCTACCAAACAACGTATCCATGTAGGATTTATCTTCCTCGCAGGCTCAGCGTACGCCCGTCTCCTATCACCCAAATATCCAATACAAACCAACTTAACTAACACATAAATAGCGTCTGCGTCGTCGCCGTAACCCGCGTAATTGAAATCCACAAGCTCTCCATCGAAGACCTAACTTGGTCCCGTCTGCCCGGGTTTGAAATCTGGTCGAGCTTAGAATGCTATGCGTACATTCCCCCTTTTCCCTTCCCCTTTCCCTTTCCCCCTCCCCATTTCTCTCCCCTTCCCCTTACACTCAGCTAACACCCCTCTCAGCGCCATATCCTGCGCCTGCCTCCCCTCCCTCCTAACCCTCTACCAACACTGGCACCGCGCGCGCCCCTCCCATCGCCCCTCCCACTCCCAATACGAAGCCTACGCCATGCCCGCTGCCGAGGGTTCAGGCAGCCACGCACCGTCCGACACACCAAGTCTACGTCGCCGCAGCTCCCAAGGCCGACGAAGGAGTTCCCAGCGACGCTTTGTCCGGAGTCGCGATGAAGATGGAGATGGAGAAACCGCTAGCTGTTCGCATGGAGAAAACTGCGGCCATTCCCTAACCCAAGCGTGGTCTGAGAGTGAAAGAACGACGGAGACGCATGAGGGGCCGTTTTCTTTTCATACGACGAGGCCGATTGATTATGATGAGGACGCGGGAAAAGGAGAGGGAGGAGGGGGAGAGGGAGAAGGAGGGGGAGAAGGAGGGGGAGAGGAAGGGGGAGGAGCGTTTTGTTTTAATACTACGAAACCGATTGATTATGATGAGATGGATGGGAGGAGGACTCCTCGTCGGTTGTGATGCTGTGGCGGGTTGCATTGTGCTAGTGCTAGCAGGAGTTTAGGAGTTGGTGATACCTATATACGTTATGTAAAATACAAGAGCTCGCTTAGAGAGCTTACTTACACTATTATAATCATCTAAAAGCCATCAAACAACCCTTCAATCCTCCCCACATTCGCGTTTCCATACACCCAATCGCATTTCAAACTAGCAATCATCTCCAATTCAGAGACAGAGCTAAAAGTAGAAGCTTTAGTTCTTCTGGCTTTTTTACCTTGTCAGATCAATCACTTCTGATAGTAAATATGTCAAATTAAACTGCTAGATTTCTATTTCCACACACTTTCTATTTGCAATTGTCTAGGCAATACTTCGTCTATGATTCTGCTCTTTCTTGTGGCACAAAGTAATAATCTTGGCCTAGGTGCATCATTATGTGCCAATTCCAAATCATCACTTTTTCTTTGGTTCGGGTATCTTCAACTCCTCCTTTCGCCTTTTCACTTCCTCAATAGCGCCCGCCGGATCATATTGATCAGGATTTCTGAAACGCCACTCAATGCACACATCTAATGCAGGTTTCATCCACATTCCTGCTGGAATTCCACCGAGGGCTGCCCTCAGATCAGTTCCATTGACAGGGGGCTTCACTGCTGGAGCATCCATAAGATCCAGTCCTTCTAGGTGGTCGATGAACATTTGCCAACCGGTCAACAACTCATCGTATGCTATGTTTAAGTTAGCAAATGTCATCAGGCCGAAGAGGTGCAACTACTCACTTGGTTCTCCTTTGTTCATAATTTCCACCAGAATAGCCAGCACAACTTCCAATCGCCAATTCTTGCCTTGGAAATCCCATTTTCGAATAGTCATTCCCAGAGTATCTCTCTCCAGCGTGTAAGAGTCTTTTTGCTGAATAGCATTCCTAAGTGCGATGATTTCGGGGTAATAACGGAAAGCACCAGTGACGATTTCGGAAATTTTGTTGTTCGTTTTTATGCCGTTTCGAGCAACTAAAGTCGCTGGCGGTAGTGTCTTGCTGCTTACGCTTTCATGGGGTGGTGTAAGCCTCGCCCACGGGGTAAGCGCAGCGATTATCCAAGCAGTGTATTGAGCTTCTTCGGAACGAACTAGAGACTTGTAGATTGACCCTGGAGTGCCATTGCGTCTCAAAGTTTCCAAGGCATCATACGCACATTTCCAGCCGGCTGTACTAGGTGTTTCTTTTTCTTCTTTAGTAGGATCTGTGAAGATCATTGGGTAGAGTCCAAGGCGGTCAATCAAAAGAAGAGAGTCTTTGGGTTGCTTGCCTAAAACAATCAATAAGGTTAAAATTTAAAATATATCAGAGCGAATGCCTTACCTTTCAGCATTTTCTCCAGTTCTATTCCCACTCTTTCTCTGCTAATCTTGACTTTAAGAGCATCACTGACAGCAGGGTTGGTCATAGAAACTTCCGTCTCGGGATCGATTTGAAAGTTCAGGCGGCTTGCGAATCGAATGAGTCTCAACACTCTTAGAGGATCATCCGTGAAAGTAGTGAGAGGCTCTAGAGGTGTCTTGATTCTTTTGGCTTGAAGATCCGCTAGTCCGCCGGTGAAATCTTCAACTTGATCAGAGCGCAGGTTGTAGAAAAGAGCGTTTATGGTTGCATCTCGACGTAATGCATCCTCTTCTGCTGTACCAAATTCCACCTCTGGGTTCCGGCTATCCTGAGTGTAGGTCTCTTTTCGCAAATTGACAAAGTCAACATCGAATCCAAAGATCCGAATTGTGGTAGTCTCCAGGTGCTTGGACTTCTCCGGATTTGAAGCGATGGTGTGGAGATTTCCAAGGTCACCACCTTCGATTAGGTGTTTCTCCACGTTCTCCGGATTATCGACATATCTTTGCATCTCTCGGCAAAAGGCTAGACCTGTCATGGAATCGATAGCCGTATCGATATCGTTGCTTGGGATATTGAGAAGCTTGTCACGGACCCACCCTCCGGCAAAACGAAGCTCAATATCTTCTTTGATCTCTTTAGCTTCGTTGATGAAGTTTGCGACATCGAGCAAAAGCCCGCGCAGCCTTTGCTCTTGAGCTGTGAGTTGGATCTTTTGCGTAGCCATGATTGATCGTCGCCGTTTCGTTGCTGGAATAGGAGAGAAGTTGGCGCCCGGTGATTTTCTCTTCATTAGAAGAGTATGGGGATGAAAAGTGGTGTAAGTGGCAACAGCTGTGAGAGTGACTCTTCTAGTAGTGGTGACTCGCAAAAATTCTCGAGTGGATACCGTGAGCCATGGGGAGAGACAGAACATCGGCATGCAGGAACGTTTTGGTGCTGTAGGGAATTCACCAGAGATCCAAGTGAAATCTTCCCGATTTGACGGTGTGAAGTGAAATTTCAAATGAGGCGTGGGCCATTTTCCTTTGGAATTTCATAAATCACAAGTTCTTTTCCTAGCAAACAAAAGTCGTTGCTTTTATCGCAAAATGGCATCGCGAATCGGGAGAGACAATCTTCGACACGTGATTCAACCCCCGACAAGGCGCCGGCTTGAGCCTCGCAGCTCAACTTGTACATCCCGATCAACCGCCAGCCCTGTGCGCCTTGAAATCCTCACCCTTCGCAACAACTCACCACCCATTGAATTTATTATATCTACATTTGGGACCGGTAGAAGCTTATGTCTGCAGCGCCGCTTCCCAGCAGAAATTTGTCAGAGCAGGTCCGCAGGTACGAGCGCTGTACTTTACGAATCACGGCCACATACCTAGTACAGCGGACGTTTGCTAACCTTCTTTGTAGTCAAAGTGCGCCTGTAGTTCATATGTTTGGGATCCTGCGTACGGAGTCCCTGGCCAACGCTCGATCTATCCGGAGTCCTGTGTGCCAACGGAGGGGCATTCACAGCTCTCCATGAACTCCCCCGACAATGTCTCGTCCCCCGAACCCGTGGCATCCTCAGTGTTGAGGATGCCAAAAACCCGCGCTTCCGTAGATGCCCAGTCGATGATATCTTCTACGTCGACGTTGCCCTATCGTGCATCGAATGCCTCAGTATCCTCTCTCTTCGCCTCTACCACAACGCCTACGGGCTCAAGATCCGGTTCGCCAGCTCCCGGCGCCCGATCTAGAATGTCGGGATCTGTATTTGGTGGTACGCAAGGGGAAGGGCCACAACTTGCTCCAGCAGAACAACCTGGAGATCCCCGGAATCTGATTCTTCAAGCATTCGTCCCTCATATTGCCGTTCATACCTCGCTCGACACGCACGAGTTGATAAAAGACAAAGGGATTGACGGTGGACTCTGGGAACTGCTACGACCTTTTGGGGAGCGGGTGCAAGGAAAAGTCAACGTGAGGGATAGCATAGGGGCGGGCAAAAGTTTCGACGACTATTCTGTCCGATTTGTACAGCTAGGAGACGGACTTGAGGCGCCCGAGGTACCCAGCCGGAAAAGCGAAGAGGGAAAGGGACTACTTTCCAATGGCGAGAAGCAGGAAGGGAAATCGGCAAACCAACGCTCAAGAACGGGGGGTAATATTCCCCAGATTGAGAGCCTAGTAGACCGGCATTTGTCTTACGCGGAGGATTTTCCTGCCATGAATGGAGAGGATTATTTGTCGTTCAAAGATGGACAATTTCGACGTCTGGATACCTCTTCGCCGTTTTACACACTATATTTGAGAAGGCTACTTTCGGGAATTCCATTAGCTCCTCACGAAACGTTTGCGCACCCAGTTGCTTGTGTAATTGCAATCAGCTCCAGAAATGCAAATCCCATTGAAGCTCTACGAACCCTCTACCAGGAATCAACCGTCGGGCCAAAACGTATGCCTCTCTGGGTTAATAGCGAGTATCTACGATATTATGTTTTGGTACATGACGAGGAAAGAGATGACATTACAAAATCACTCACCCTTTTCGATCAAATGAAGAAACACTTTGGATTACACTGCCATCTCCTGCGGCTTCGAAGTAGCAATTGTGTATCTACGGACGATGATAGCTTTCAACTGCCTCGTTGTGAGTGGGTATCAGCTTCCGAAGAACTAGCAGATATTCAAACGCGAGAAGTTCAAGAGGATTTCGAGGATTCATTCCCATGTATTTACGAATCAGATATGACGGCCATTAAAACGTTCATTAGAGAGATGGTTACCCAGTCCGTCATCCCCTCCATGGAGCGATGCGTATCAACATGGAATGATCAAGTAGCATCCCGCCGTCGAGGTATTGGTGGAAGGTTCATGAGCCTGTCCAAGAAATGGACTGGGTTTGGAAGTAGCTCGAGGAGTTCTTCTGCGAGTGGCGCTACCTCAAGTAGCAACTACGATGCTTTACAAGGTTTCTATCGACCAGATGCGCCTGAAGCGGTGATGCGAAAGTTAGCAGATTACGCTTTCATGCTTCGTGATTTCAAGCTAGCGCAATCTACTTACGACCTCCTTCGTTCGGACTTCAACAATGACAAGGCGTGGAAATATCATGCAGCTACGAATGAGATGACGGTTATCAGCACCCTCTTGATTCCACAGGCGATCAGTTCCAAGGTTCGGTCTGAAACTATCGATCAAATGCTGGAGATATCTTCTTACTCCTACATCACTCGTTGCGGGGCATCATATGGTGCTATGCGCTGCTTAACACTTGGAATGGAGCTTCTAAGGTTACGAGGTGGATCGGCAACTGAAGATGCGGCCAGATGGGGCTCAAAACTCCTAGAATATAAAGTTGTTGGCCCTATAGGAGATGCACTTATCAAGGAACGAATTGCGGTCTGCTACGCCTCGAAAAAGGGATCGGGTTCAGGATTATGGGGTTCCAGAACGCGAAAATCCGCCATGTGGAGTATTCTTGCCGCCGACGCCTGGCTCACTCTGGGAAAGACCCAACAATCGAAGCAGCGTCTAGAAGAAGTTAATGAGAAATACTCTTCATTACCGAACAGTATCTCACAATTCGGAACGGCAAACAAATTCTTGCAAGCTTTGGAAAAGGAAGTGCAACTGGCTCTCTACCCTGAATCGGCTATCGAGGGGCCAGGAGGAATGGATGATCTGATCGAGACATCAATGGGAGAAGAAAGCGAAGCTTTTGATTCTAAGCCGCATCGAAGGAGTTTGATGGGCTCAACGGCGCCGATTCTCGCAAGCCTTGGGTCAGCGCCATTGCATGGATCATTTCCAGGCGAGAAAGAAGAAGAAGCAACGCCATCTGTACAGTTCGAGTGAGTTGATGAGTGATTATTAGGGTTTTAGTGTGGGATCTCTGCATATACCATCAGTTGAGCGCTTATATGGCTGGAGGAGCATTGGGATGGCGTTGGGTGGTTAGACACGGGCGTTCATACATCATACTGATTAGCGGACTTTCCTCCTTTACAGGATGAAGTGGGAGAGCGAATATTAATGACGGGAATAATAGATGATTTCCCCTGTAAAAATACACATGACAATACGCAAGAATTGGTTCAGAGGACTTCTCTCCCCGGGTTTGCCTCAAATGTCTCAAATATTCTGGCACAAAAACGGGAGAAACTCTCCCATTCTGACCTTATGAAAGTTGAAAAGGGGTCTACTGCGGCAACTATACGCGACGCATTAAATTATGAAAAGGCTGATTTGTTTATGCAAGGGGCCTCGGAAGGCAACAAAGCGCGTCACTCTTCCCTCGGTCACGATAAGAAACTGATAGAGAACAAACACAACACCAAGCCCCGAAAATCAACAAGCTGAAGCAACCACAACGGCCTTGCGATACCCAGTTCGGGAAATGTTACTTTCTCCATCATGAGTGAGCTCGTCACCTATTTACAGAATAATGAGCCGCAATTCCGCAAGTTAGTATTCTTTTCGTTGTCTTTGATAAGTTGGATCGCTATTCAAGTCTTGAAGCCTTGACCAAGAATTACCTCTCCCCGCCTTACCTCCTAGGGGAAAGGAAGACCAGCGAAATGAGATATATGCTAACTTGTAATTTGGCAGAGCCCGACTAGCAGCCCTCTACTCCGACTTCCGTGCCCTCGCAAACCTCAACCCGGATGGCTACGCAGCCAACATCTCGGCCTGGCACCGCGGTCTCACAGCCGCCACCCTCGCCGGCGTAACGCCCTCCTCGTCCTCCTCCCCAAACCACCTCACCCTCTCCGTCGACAACGAACTTCTACGTGCCCTTGATACGAAAGAATGGGGCCGTCCTCTTGCGCTAGGCACCGTGATCCAGGATGCGCTTGCGAAACGAGAATGGATGAGCATAAAGCAGTTTGAGGAAAGCGAGGGCGTTTATGTTACGAATAGAAGTTGGGGAATTTCACCGTGGGGAGTACTGAGGTGGGGTCTTGGGAAGGGATTAGGGATGTTGGGACTTGGGGGAAGTGGTGGGGAGGATGTATTACCGCTTGGGCGGTTCGTGATTCTTGCGAATGTCGAGGAAGCGGGACGGCAGTTTGCGGTAAGGACGGTTGGGATAAGAGGACGTACAGAACGGCTCTTTTCTAGAGAGGAGTTTGAAGGGCAGTTCTGTGGGATTTTGGGCGAGGAAAGGCTATTATCACCGAGCGATTTTCAAATCCTGTTGCGGTTCTTGGAGAGGGATAAAGGGCTTTTGGTGTATGATGGGGAAGTTGTGAAATTGACAGGTTCAGCCGAAAACTCTACTATCACACAAGAAGACACATCAATCGTCTCCCTCCGAACCCTCATCCAAGACCTTCATACCCAAACCCTAATCCTCACCAAAAAAATCAACGAATTAAACATTACAGCAAAGGAAGCCGTCGTACGCAAAAACCGCGTCGGCGCCCTAGCGGCTCTCCGATCTAAGAAACTCGCCGAGGCAACATTAGAGAAGCGCCATGCTACGCTTGCGCAGCTGGAGGAGGTTTTTCATAAGATTGAGCAGGCGGCGGATCAGGTACAGCTTATGAGGGTTATGGAGGGTAGTGTTAATGTGCTTTCTGCTCTGAATAGGGAGGTTGGGGGCGTGGAGAGGGTGGATGATGTGGTTGATCAATTACGCGAACAGATGGGCCAGGTTGATGAAGTGGGCAATGTGATTGCAGAGGTGGGAGGAAGTAGCGTGGATGAGACGGAGGTGGATGATGAGTTGGAAGCTATGGAACAGCAGGAGCGGGAGAAGGCTGAGGAGATTGAGAGGAAGGAGAGGGAGGTTAAGGAGGAGAAAGAGGCTGCGGAGACGAAGAGGAAATTAGATGCTTTGGAGGAAGTGGAACGGAAGACTAGGGAAGAAGCTACGGAGGAAGATGAATTGGAGCAGGAACTCAATAAAAGCATTGAGCGGATAGAAACTCTGGGTCTGGAAACTCCAGAGAAGATCTTAGAGGCAAGCTAGGGAGGTACACGAAATTATGTATGGAGTCACGAAACGGCGTTGGTGCTAGCGCTTTTGGTGTGTGTAGGTATTACATTTGCATTACAAGCCCGCCTATGGCTTTACTGTAGATTTGTTATTGTACTAGCACTATTCTCTGCACTGACTCCCACAACCTCTGCATCTACTGGTCGAGTGTATCCCTGTGATGGAGAGTAGTGCTGGTATGAAGAATTTGGGGCTGGGAAATTGGGGGGTGCTTGATGTGGTATTCCGGCTGATGGTAGGGCTCCGTAGAATGGATTTATGGTAGTGTACGGGTTGTACGATTCGTTCTGGCCTGCTTGTATTGTGGGACCGTTGAATGACGGGTTTGGCGGCACATGGTATTGTGCTGCTTGGTGTTGCCGGGTAGGGCTCTCTGGGATGTATGTTTGGTTGGCTAGAGAGGGATCTAGCATAGGATCGACTGGTGCCTGGTTGGCCATCGAGGGGACTGGCAAGGGATCTTCCGCCTCTAAATTGACGAGTGTGGAATTTTGAAAACGATTGAGTGATTCCCCGGCAACCATTGAAGGCGTTGGTAAAGAATTGGCTGATTCTGGAGTGACCAGTGATTGGGGATTTGATAGAGGATCGACTGGCGACGGCTTGTTGCGAGATTCCAAAAGTTCCTTCGAAGCCTTTGCTTTCCTTCGTGCATCAGCTATGAGTTGCTTAAACGTATCGTCATTCTTGGTAGAATAAGCTTCTCTGTCGAAATCTTTGTTCTTGATTTGCGCCCCCATGTCTTTCCTGGAAGTGACAGCTTGAGACCCCTGAGTGCGTTCCCATTCATCCAATTCTCGTCTTAATTCGGGTTTTCCTTTTGGATGGGTAGCATCGCAGTTTGCGTTCCATATTGTTACCCATTCTGTAAATCTGCGCTCCATTTGTTGTTTGGTTCCGTATTGTGAAATTCCTTGCTCTGAGAGTTTCTTCCGTAGGGCTATTTCCTTGATCATGCCGTAATTTAATGGCGCCAATCGTTCGGGTCGAAAAACTGGAATCTCTCTAGAATTCCCCTTTACGGGACTTAATACCGACGGCTTTTTGCTTTTGGGTACAGATTCGTTCGGACAGCCTCGGTCGATGTGAGAGTTTATAGTTGCTTCTTTTACTTGTTTTGAGCATATGGGACATAATACAAAACCATCTTTAAAAAATGTTAGCAATTCTCCGAGTATAATGTGGGATGTCGAGCAGAAATACGTACCAGGAAGGAAATCTTCATCTTCTTCGTCAGTGTCAAGAGTGATAATAGCCTCTTGCGTGGACCTAGTCTGCCTATCCGTCCTAGGCCTTTTCCTTGACGGCTCCTCGTCTTCCTCCAAATACGATGGTTTTGGATGCCTGCGCTTCGGCGACTCGGGGACTGCAACCTCCACTGGTCTGGTTGCAAAATCGAACACTTCTGGTCTTGCCCTCTTGAAAGCCTCCACCAAATCCTCCATTGCTGCATTGTTTCTCAATCTGATCTCTTGATCTTTCGCCCGACACGCAGGACATTGTCCATCTTGACTTAAACAGCGACGTATACATAGCGAACAAAATGTATGTGAACAGGAGGTAATCATTGGCGTGTTGTAATAGTCTTTGCAGACTTGACATCGAAGAGCTGCGTCAACGGCAGAGAGCGACTTGAGTGGTGTCGTGAGCCAGTCCGTGGAATCCGATACTTCGTAGTCATCATCTTTCGACATTTTGTTGCTCGTTTTACAGATTCGACTATCGAGGAAGCTGGTTTGACACGATGAGTCGTCAGGCGCATCGAAGGTTGTTGTCGCAATGTCGAGGGAGGCGACTACGAACGACTTAGTACAGGGGCCGAGAGTACTTGTTGAAGGGACGGCAGCCTGGATTAGTAGAAAATGCTAGCCCAGGTATCCAAATGTTGCCTGCGCGAGCTAAGCCAAAACCAAGGAATTGTTCTGGTGGTGAGACTCTGGGGTTGGCAAAAATTGGGTTGAGGACGAGAAGAGCAGGCTGAAGTCGCGTAAAGTGGTTCGGCCCAAATTTCGCGTCTTCCCTCGAGATTTTGGGGAGACGCGACGCCTCCGAGCTTTCACCACCCGCAGGAAGCTGCAAACAACAACATCGCAATGGCAGACTACAAGAGCTACCTTGCTGCGAGTATCCTGACGGAGGATAAACTTGTAAGAATTGATTTTGTGATTTGCGGAAAATAATACTAATAATTGCGCAGGTTACTTATCGTCTCCTCAGTCGAGTTCTGAAGGTTCACGTCAATGCCGCGAAGGAGTGAGTGCTCTGCGCATTTTAAACAAGAGTTTCGAACATTGTTAATGTACTTCTAGAATGCTATATGATTTCCACAGTAAACAAAATGCAAAGAAGCCCGGAACTGTGCATGCGACATATCTGATCAGCGGCAAAAAGCGGGAGGAAATAGCCACAAATGGCGGGGCAAAGAAGGATGCCGATGGGGATGATGTTATGCAGAGCAGTCCTTATATGAGCAGTTCAATGCCCCAGCCAGAGGAAGATACAAGCACCGGCGAAAGTTCTGTGTTGACGATCACCTTGGTCCGAGAGGAAGACCTGGACAGTAGGTTGATAATCTGGGGAAATGCTCGATCCGAAGCGTATGCTAACATATCAACCAGGGATACGCTCTGAGTACGAGCAAATTAATTCAATACATGTCTACAGCCTCGAACCCCACCCTCTAAAAGATCTCCAGATCCTCTCCGATGTTACAAGAGAATTACAAGAACTCGTCACTACCCAAGCCGAAGATCCTCTTCAATCTCTTTCCCAATATGGCACAATTACCAACCCAAATGTCAAACGAAGGACTGTTCGAAAACCTCCACCCGCTGCTGCTGCACCCGCACCATCCAAGACACAGCCAAAAGCCAAACCTGCAGAGGTCAAACCAATTCCCAAGAAAGAAGAGCCCAAGTCGCAACCATCAACCGCGAAAGACTTCTTCGGTGGTGGGAAGGGAAAATCCAAGGAAAAGAATACCAAAGCAAAACCAGCAACGGCGTCAAATGCTTCCAGCAAAGAGCCTACGCCAGACCCTCCAGCTCTCAAACGCGAAACATCGAGTCTCTTCAAATCTTTTGCAAAAGCTAAGCCCAAACTTAAGAAACAAGATACAAATACTTCGGAAGATTCTCCTATGCAAGGATTGTCAGACGATGATGATGAGGAGCCATCCGTCGAACAGCCCTCGAAAGCAGAAATCGAGGCCAATCGTAAAGCGAAAAAAGACAAAGAAGAAGCTCTTCGCAAGATGATGGAGGATGACGACGATGATGAACCTGCAGAAACACCGAAATCTGCAGAAGTTGAGGAAGAAGAGGTGGAAGAGCCAAAGGCCAAGTCCGAAGAGCCGAAAGAGGAACCGCCTGTTGTTAGTGGAGGCCGAATACGTGGACGCAGGAGAATAATGAAGAAGAAGACTGTTAAGGATGAGGAAGGATATCTTGGTAAGCGAAACATTCCTGATTCCTATTCGATCGACGGACTAACGGAAAATAGTCACGAAAGAAGAAGCGGCTTGGGAATCCTTCTCCGAGGACGAGCCTGTTGCCAAGCCGAAGCCGAAACCTCAAGCCTCTTCTACAACGACAAAGAAGAAGGCGGCTCCGAAGACGGGACAGGGAAGTATCATGTCGTTCTTTGGGAAGAAGTGAAGTATTTTGTGGCGGGGATTTGATGAATGAAATGATGAAGCTAGGGTTCTTCTGTGATAGTTTTGGAGGTATGTGAGCTCAAGAACCAAATAAGAAATTATTTCTGAATCCCATTGTATGTGCCTATGGATGTCTCTGATTCTAGAGCTATATATTCCTAAATCAATCCAAGACCGAGCGTCCCAGAGAAACGGCAAAGATGTCACAAAAGGACCCTCTGCAAATGCAATCCCAGCAACTGTGTGGTGCTACGATCTCGTTATATTTACGATATTCTGATGCAGATTATTCACCATCGGTACAAACCCGTCCCCTCCACTTTTCATGTTCCGTACATAACTGTATTTCTGCCTCAGTAGGCAGCTGTATTTTGGTATTTCTCACAGTCTATACTTTGCAAAACACTCCAAGATATCACAAGAAATCATAACAGCCGAATGTTGCTACCGAAATCAGAGTCGCTGTCGATTTCAAAATTTCCTCTTACAACTCTACCCTCGGACGATGAAATCAAATATGAATAAAGGCTACCAGTTCTGGGTCGTGTCAAGTGAACTGCGCACTCTTTCTGGGGTCTGAATACGTAAGTTGAAGTCTAGGTAGAGTTGTTATGGTGGAATATCGCAATTTTTAGGTTGGCAACGTATGGGCCTTGATGCCGAGATTCACCTCTTGATTTATATGATTTTTCGGGGGTGATGATGCCAGTGTATTTGCGTCTCTGTTCATTTGCGGGAGTCTTTTTTTAGGATAGGTTGGATATGAATTTGAGAGAGCGGCATGGAATACACACAATTAGGAAAACCTCATCGCCACGCCACAAATCCCTTTCTACACGCCCAATTACTCCCTTAGACACTTTCTATCTACCATCCCATCTCCTTGTCTCAATACAAGCCCCCCCCCCACTTGCCCTTCCAATCGTCTACAGCTAGCTTTTTCGTGCTGCGACTTAGTTAGTCCTCCCTTTCTTTTGTATAAGAGCGGGGTTCAGTGCTCAATTAGCAAACCAGCACGCTTCAGGATGGATGAAGATCAGCTTCAAGTAGGATGAGCAAGACCTGATTGGTGGTTGTGTCTTTCACTATGTCATGTATTTACAACACCACGCAGTATATACATACCGCTGGCTTCTTCGATTGCACAAAGGCTTACAGTTTTTCTTGTCAGATCGCGGCGTAGGGGTATAGGACTTTTGTTACCGAAACCCAGCTTACCGCCAAACCCTGTTTTCACGTTACTGCTGTTCTTTTCAATCAACTTACTCTAAAATAAGAAGACCGCAAATTTTCCATTTTTTTTGTGTGCAGAAGTTGGGGGTGGGTAGCAGCTGACCTGTGGATGTAGAAGAGTAAGTCTCTAATGAACACGTCCTGGTTCTGATTGAAATACGTGGGTCCGATGCTGAATGATGAAGACTATCTTATAGTCAAACCGTACTCAACCGGTGATCTAGGATAACAGTCCATCTGTGATTCCCACGAGACATTCCTTTCTTGGTTCTCTCCTCTACCACGGTCAATACTCCTTTTTACTTCTTAAAATCCAGGCCGCGATGGAATTCTTTTTGCTCTATAACACAGGGATGGGAGGAAGGTGAGGAATTGGAGAGGTTAAAGCTGCGGAGAGAGGAAGAGGGAAATTTGGCATTTTGGGGAGGAATGGGGTAGTCAGCGGCATAAAGGGGCCGGGACGATGTCTGGCGAACGTCATTTATCGCTTATTCAGTGGAAAATCGTCAGGCGGTTGGCAGAAAGAGGGGTAAAGTAAAATTTGGTATTGAAGGAAGTTGATTAGGCCTACAAACATATGCGTCTTGCTGCCGAAGTCAAGGTTGCTGGCAATAGGACCCCTTCCCGCTTTATCCATCTCACGAATAATATGGCTCAAAATACATAGTAACAACTGAACCAGCTGGAGATTGAGAAGGCTGGTTGGCTAAGTGCAAATACCATATGGATCTTGTCGCAAATTCCTCAGGATATTATTTCCATGGACCGAACTCCAGACAAGTTAACTGGGAATAGATGGTATCATTTACTCAAGGCAGTTCCTACTTATATAGACCGCTAAATGGCTTGTGTCCTCAATTCCACCCTTCGAAGAGATAAAATGAAGACTTTTACTTCACCTTACCTTCCTCTGACAACCACCGTCGACAAACCAAGTCCGCCCATCACAAAACATTCAAATGTGGTAGTTGGAATTGCGACTTCGTATCAAATATATAAAGGCAACATGGGTAGTTGATGGCATGCCAGGGATAGCAGAAGCATGAATCTAACGGTAAGTAAGTTGCAGGACGCAATGAAAATTTGAGAATCTGACTCTCAATTTTCTATGTTTCGGCTTTTAAATTATATAATCTTTTTTAGCAGAGATGATGGTAGTCTTTATTTGCAATTTTTGATTAACTAGCTTTTAATTGCGTCCTAAGTTGCTGCCGAATTTCAAGTCGTTGCCGAATCTCGCTTAGCATCTTACCCCTTTCGAAAGCTTAAGCACCCACTTTCACCAAACTACGTCGGTTGGTTGCTCCATGGCGTATTGTGATTGAAAGTGTTGGTATTGGTGGAATAGTTGTCACCTTTCGTTTTTTGGCGTATTCTCCGAAGGGGTAGATGTAGCTTCGATAAGCGCTTGAGGCGGTGTCAGGAAACACGAACGACGAGGTCAATACGTGCTTATATTAACTACAATTGCTACGAAGAGAGGAAAGGTTCTAAGCTAGTGTGCGAGGAATATATCGCTGAAGTAGCCCCACTTTAGTCACCCACCATTCCCTCACAGGCGGAGGGGTAAGGACAGCGGAGCGCCGTGGAGCATGGCCGGCCAGGAAGGGGGTGGGTCGGGTGAGATGGGAAAGTTGGATGGGTTCGTGGTAGGGCTGGAGTTGGCGAGAGGAAGTTACAGTTGGCCGACGACGACGTCGGCGAGATGAGTTATCTATTTACAACACAACGGACCGGCAACATTTAGATTGGGCTTCTGGTGGGCTCCGCCGCACGAGAAGTAAAAACGATGCCACCAACTGGCCCCCAGCAAAGATTTTCATGAGAGTCCAGCCATAGGAACAAAGTATCCCTGCCAAGAAATATTTGTAAAAGATGTCTTTAGATTTGTGTTTTTACTGTTTGATTTCTCGATCCGGGATAATTTTGCCTACCGTATAAAGCATCTTATCTTTAAATATCAGAACTAAGGTACACTATATATTCACTGGCGTAACTTCACCCTCTCATCTCTCTAATAAGGCTCTGTTCGTTCGAATAATGAGCTCATTATTTTTCTGAGTCGTGTCTGAGTCTTGAAGACGTTACCGATAATGAGAGATAAGTAGGTCCGGACCTACTTATTTCTGTTCGGCTGTAGAAAGCATAATGAGCGATAATGAGACAATAATGAGCTTCTGGAATGTGGGTTCTGCTACGTGGATTTGTAAATTCAAAAATGGGCACCGGAATCTGTCTTAGAGGAGCGCAGTTTTACAAAAAGCCATTGGCTATCATTCCTTAGAATAGAAGTAAAGTAGAGCTCATTATTATCCTTTTCCTCGAACGAACAGAGCCTAAATAATCCCAAAGTAATCTTTTGGGATTTGTTTTGCGGTGTTACAATAAAGTCACTTCGGCGCCTCTCTCAAGAATAGGAATATCTTGAAAACAACGTTTTTTTATGTACACCACGAGGACTCCAATCCATCTCTCTTCTCCAATCCCCGTCCCTTTTCTCTTTTCTCTTTTCTCTTTTCCCTATTATTTCACCTTCTTCTTACTAACGCCTTCTAGCACAACGCTCTGAATCACAAGTCATATCAGACCTTTGAAATACAGTCCGGTAGTTTGGACAATCCCCTCTATCGCCGTGGTAACACAGGTTCCAAATAGAAAACACCTCGTTTGAGCATCGGCAGCATTGTAGCACGACTTCTTTGCACATCTTGATTGGTTGTTGGTTGTTGGGAGAATTGGAATGAGGTTATAGGCATGTAGGTTATTTGTTGTGGGGTCTGGAAATTGTAATTCTTTGTGTCGTGGGTTTATTTCAACTTGAAAATAGGTCAGAACTTTCTTTAAATACTAGTTGAGCTGTTGAGGACGTGAATCGCTGCTTGTTTAGTCGGTCAAGCACGTTATCCATTGTGAAGCGGAGGAAGACAATTTCTTAATCCGCTTTAGCTTTTGTCAAATATATGAACAGTACTTATTTCGTCTGATACTTTATGGGGGAAACTGTAAGACACCTTGTTGCGTTCCCAGCTATGTTACATGAATCAATTGCGGTGATACTGGGTATATGATGACTGTCATCGATTTCCAGTATTTAATAACGGTAAGTATTTAGCTCGAAAACGTCTCTACACATCTCAGACATTGCAAAGTAGCTGAACATTACCGCGGGAACCTTGAATTAGGGAATATTCCCTTTTCTATTGGTCCTGGATTACTTTTATCTGTGGAAGCGAAACAAACCGTAAATTGGTTGAAGACATGCTCATAGTAGTTCTGTCATATTTGGCATCTGAGTGTGATAAGAAGGTGCGAGTTTGCTACTGAATACCAAGTTATCGCCAAATATTCCGTTACTCGTTTAGCATCATCCCCAATACAAGTCAGCTCATGTAAATATACAGATTATACCAAAGATTTAACTACCAAAAACTACAAGTGGAATATAAAGGACGAGTAGCTGTGACGGTGCACAATTCTTCATGTAGTGCGAGGAACGGCGCCACTCTCGTTGGTCTAGATGTGCCGCTGCAGTGGTGGATGTTTTCGCAGTCTGCTCGAAACTATAACTTTCCAGCATGATTATCCACCTGCCGTAGAAGGGGTTTATTCCAAAAGTTTCAGCATTCAATAATATGCTTCTTCGTTTGATGATTCGAATTCCCCCAGGAAGTGGTATCGGAGTTTTACTTGCAAGTGTGGACTGCAAAAATATAGCCTGTTCATCATAGTAAACCTTTTTAATTACAGATTCACAATACTCGAAGTGTATTTGCGAATATTCACTCAAAGTCTTGTTAATTTACTTTCATCAACCACTTGAAAAGCAGGTCACGTAGTATTCACTGACTGATACACCCTTCACCACCTCAGTTACCTCATTCACTATCTGTCTGCTCAGGAAGAGGAAGAGGAAGGGGACGGGGAAGAGGAAGGGGACGGGGAAGAGGAAGAAAAAGAGGAGGAGAGAGAAGAKAGCGGCGCGGAATAGGCGCATACGCACCACGATTAGTGGTGAGGTGAAAAAAAAAAAAAAAACAGGAAAGAGAGTTCTGGTAGGAAAGAAGGGAGGAAACGAGAACTACGTGGCAATGCTTGTAATACTAACGTGTAGGAAACGGT
>QYAP01000651.1:1177-34503 GCA_003988905.1 Hymenotorrendiella dingleyae
ATCCTAGAGAGGAACTCTTCTTCTCTCTTTACCTTTGTATTTTAGGAAATACGATTATTTAGTAAACGCCTTTAGGCATTCTTACTAAACCGTGACATATTAACTCTATTATAATTATAATTAAATATAAAAAGAATAATTATAATAATAATTATAATAAAAATTATAATAATAATCTTAAAAAAATATAATAATTTTCTGAATTTATAAGAATAATATTTATAAAAAATAAATAAATTCTCTTTTAAAATTTTAGAAATAAATATAATAGAATCATTTATAAAATTTGATAATATATTTAAAAAAGAAATATAAATTAAAAAAATAATAATAATTATATTATATTTAATATTAAATTTGTAAAATTAATTTAATTAAGGATTCTTATTAATTTAAATATTATTTTTTATATTATTATAAATTATAATAATCTTTATTTTAATATTAATTATATAATTAAAGAAAATTAAATAATTATTTTGTTTAAATTTAAAAATAAAATTGCAATTAAAATTAAAGATTTAATAAATAAGAATAATTATAATCATATAAGAAAAAATAATAATTATTATTAAAATATAAATAAAATATATAATTTATTAATAAAAATTAGAATATTAATACTTTTAAATTATATAATATTTATTTTAATTAAAATATTATATTTTAAACATTTAATAATATAAAATTTATATTTAAAAATAATTTTAATATTTTTTCTTTTATTATTCTTATTAGGAATTCTATATTTAATAATAATATAATTAAAAAGAATATATATAATATTTGTATAATTTATAATTATAAAAAGTACTATTGTTTTATAAATTATTTATTATTTAATAAAGATTTATAAAAGATAAAGATTTCTATTAATTAAAGAAATAAAATAATTAAAATCAAAATAAATATTTTTAAACAGAAAAGAAAAAGAAAATCTTATTAAAATGAATATATAAATAAAACTTTAATATCTTATATTTATTCTATTTCCAATAATAGTAATTAGAGATAAGTATTTAAGAAACTCTTTTATAAATTTAAGAAATTATTTATTAATGATTTCGAACTTTTATATATTTAAAATAGAAACGGATTTTATAATAAATTTAAAATATATAATTATTTAATTAAAATATATTTTATAATATAATTTATAATATATAAAAAGCTTATTTTCTAATTCGAAAATTATTTTATATTTTATATAAATATAAAATTTAATTTTTAAATTAAAAATAATTATTTATGAATCTATTTAAACTTTAAATATTTTAATTAAATGAATAAATTATTAAAGATTATATTATAAAAAGAAAATAAAAAGAAATTTAAAAAAGAAAAAGATTAATATTATTATAATTATTAATAATATAATTATAAATACTTTTTTATTTAATATAAATATAAATATATATATTAATAATAATAATGAATATAATTATTAATATTATTATTAATAATTATTAAAATTATATAATTAACGATTATTATTAAATTAATTATAATTATATTTATAATTATTGTATTAAAATTAGAAATTATGATTATAATTATAATTATTATTATAATAATTGGAATTTTCATTATTATTATATTAATTATTATTTTTATAATTATTAGATCAATTTAATAATTTAATATAAATAATCTATTAATTTAAAGTCTTAATTTAAAAGAACTTTATAAATATTTTATAAATTATATTTTAAAATAATATATCTATTATAACATATAATTTATTATTTAATTTAATTTAAATTTATTAAATTAAAATATTTTAATTATATTAATAAATAGAATTTAATTAATAAATTTTATATAAATTTTTATAATTATATAATATTCAATTATAAATTATTAAATATAAATATTATAAATTATATATTTTTAT
The DNA here is from genome assembly GCA_003988905.1 of Hymenotorrendiella dingleyae. Taxonomy (NCBI): domain Eukaryota; kingdom Fungi; phylum Ascomycota; class Leotiomycetes; order Helotiales; family Helotiaceae; genus Hymenotorrendiella; species Hymenotorrendiella dingleyae. The sequence goes on from QYAP01000651.1 coordinate 3,072, forward strand.
TTCTAATAAATTTCTTATATTTTAATAAAGAAAAATACAGAATTATAAATAAATAATATTAATAATATTTATAATATTTTACTTATAAAATATATTTTTATAAAAAATAATGGAAATTTATAAATTCTATTAAAGATTAATATTATTAAAAAAGTAATTATTAATAATTATTTTAACTTTTATATAATTATAAATATTAATAATATTTTTAAAATAAATAATAAATATTTTAATATTTTAATAATAGATTTTATTATTCTTATAAATCTTATTAAATATATTAAACTTATTTATTTTTAATAATATATTAAAATAAAAATAACTAATATTAGAAGATTTAATATTTATATTTTTAATATTAATAATCGATATATTAATAATGGAAAACATAATATTTATTAAAATAAGAAATATAATATTTAATAAATTAAATATAAAAGTAATATTAGATTTTATATTAATAAAATAATTTTTAATCAAAGGAATATTTCATATTATAAAAATTATTATAATTAATTATATTATAATATCTTTTAGAATTATAATTATAATTATAAATTTAATAATTTATATAAACTTTTATAAAATAATAGGTTTATTTTTTTAATAAAATAATTAATTAAAGAAATAAATAAATAAAATTTATTAAAAATAATAAATTCTTTTCTTATATATTATAATAATAAATTAAACTTATAAAATTAATTAAAAAAGAATATAAAATATTAAACTAATAATATTAATATAAATAATAATAATAATTTACATTATTAAAATAGATTAATATATTAATAATTAAATGAAACTAAAAATTAAAATCTTATAATATTAGGGCTTTATTAAAAGAATTATAAAATCTTTTAATATTAAAACTTTTATTTTTAAGAATAAATTTAATTATAAATTCTATATTATTATTATCAATATAATATTTATATAATAAATTAAAATATTATATATTATTAAAATTAAGTTTTTTATTAATTAAAAGATTAATAAAATTATTAAAAATAGTCTTATAGAAATCTTTAATCGGTTATATAAGACTTTCGATAATAATAATATAATTCTTTCTATTATTTATATTAAAATTATTAGAATTATTATTTTTAATATTATTAGATCTTTTTATTAAATATTTAATAATAATAATTATTTTATATTAAAAATATGAATTTATTTTATTATTAAAATTAGAATTTAATTATTCTTTATAATAATTATATTCATTCGAATCATTAAAACCTATAAAATAGGATTATAAATAATTATAAGAATTATAATAAATAATAATTTTATTATAAAAGATAATTTTATATTTAATAAATTTAATAAGAATCATAAATTAATTAAAAATAATATTTAAATCGAATAAAAAAATAGAAGAATTATTTTATATAAAAATAGAAATTAAAATCGAATATTTTCGAATTATAATAATATTAGAAATAATAATAACGGTTTTTATAAGAATTTGATTTAATATATAAAAGAAAAAAAAGAATATTTCAAGTTTATAAAAATAATAAAATTAAAATTATAAAAATAATATTAAAAATTAAAAGATTTTCTAATATAAAAACCTAATATAAGATATATTAATTATACGAAATATTAATTATTTAATTAGAATTAATTAATTATATTATAATATAAATTATTATAATAAATCTAATAGATTTAATTTTAAAAAGTTTTAAATATATAAATATTATTATTAATTTATTAAATATATTATAATTAAATATAAAAGGCTTAATTCTTTAAGTTATATAATAGTAATAAGAATATACCTTATAATATATATTATATATAAGCATAAAATTATAAAACTAACTTATTAATTAATATTTAATTATAATAAATATTTAAATAATTATATTATATAATATTCTTATATTATATATAATACAAAGAATTAGAATTTAAATTTATTATATTAAAAATAACTTTAAAAAACCCTAAGATTATATATAATATAAAATAATAATTTAAATTTAAATTTATTATATTGAAAATAACCTTTAAGAACCTTATAATTATATATAATATAATTATAATTATAATTGCTTATATTAGATTAAATATATCTTATATAAATATATAATATTTATAATTTTATTATTATTATAAGATTAAATATATTATTAATTCTATTATAATCTATACGCTATTAAAAGATTCCTTTAAAAGTAAAGTTTTTTTAAGATAAAACGGAAAGAAAGGAAATTTGATTTCTATTATATAAGAAACCTTCCTAAGGAACGAAGAAAGCTTCTAAAAAAAAAGAAAATAAATTTCCTCCTTTCTAACCTTTAAAAATACCTTGTATTTAATTATATTATTAATATAATAATTTTAAATATAATAATTCATATAATATTTAATTATATAATATGTAATAAGATTAATTTAATTGTAAATTTATTGTATTATAAAATGGTTAAGTTATATAATATATAATAAAATCTAATAATCATTGCATTTAATGCAATGAATATTATATTATGTATAATGATTATTGTATTCCTACTACCGTAGGGGTAGAGTTGGATCTTTACGTTGAATGCCGAGAGTAGTTTCATTTTACGTTCTATTAATTATACCATTTGTATTACTTATATATATAGAGTTCAAAGTATGCGTTTCATTTGGAATTTAAGTCGACGCCGAGTCTTTCACCGTAATTCTTGAGGAGATGATGGACACTATACACACTTCTCGTTTTGCGAACCCCTTTGACCCGAACATGGCCAGGAATTGCAGCTTCTGGACACATATATCGAGGTGGAATAAGCGGCAGCATTGTTGAGTCCTTTCCTTGGAAATCTGGTATTCTGTTTGTTGCTTATTCTCACCAGCCCACCCTGTGACAAATTCTGACAGGGTAAGCGAGATGTGCAACCCTCACTCACCTTTCAAAAAACATTCAGGACCACCCTACAACCACCACCCACCCAATTGTTCTGCTGTTGGGTGTATAATCACAGAGCTCGGTTGGACAGATGAGTGCCGGATCACATGCACTTAATTGTTTGTTCTGGGTAGTCATCCTCTACATGTGAGTTTCTGACGGGTGATTCAGAGAGCAAACTTTTATTCCTCTAAGCTATATTAGAGCAGATAGAAATATGAATGAGCTGTTGCTCAATTCACTGATTTCAAGTGACTGGGAGACAAAAGATAAGAGAGTTGAGAGTTCCCCCTTTTTCGTTCGGCTAACAGGTCCCGGCCCCCACCTTATCCTGAAGTCCCTCTTCCATTCAGGTTTCTCCTGCGGTTCAACGTATTTTGATACATCTTCTGTCAAAGGTCACTTCTTTAACCGATCGTAATTGGCCTCGAATAATACCTGTATTCACAATATTGCGATTTACTCATGTCGAGGATCTGCCAAAATACTTAGAGTGAAGCGTGTCTGACTTGAGTATCTTCCAGCAAGCGTTATTGCTCTTACTTTGCGTTAATCAAGGAGTTGTATTGTTATTCAAGATAGGTATCAGGAAAGAGTATAAAAGGCTCGCTTTTTGTTTGGTTTTTCTTCTTTCTTTCATACTACAGTATCACAATATCCTTATTCCACCTCAAGACAATATCCTCGCTTTAAGCCATTCTACTACATTGCATAAACGAAAATAGAAAAAGTGCCAAAGGAAAATGGCTTCCTCTTCCTCTTTCCAATTTCCAAACGACAAGTTCCTCGCCGAGGCCATCAAAGTTACCAGGGCAGCTGGAGTCAAAGATGCCTTGGAAGCCCGAACCCAGTTGACCTGTGGCATCGAACTTGAGTTTCTCGTTTTGAAGGACCCCAAGAATGAAATTGCCAATGGCGCAAAAGACAACACCCAAAGCGCTAAAGACAACGTCAAGGAACACATCGTCCAAACACTCTCTCTTCGTGCAAAAATCGACGCAGAAATAGTCAACAATCCCAAGGGAGACGCGATGGACTACAAAAAATGGAACGTTACACACGATGATACGATCCAAAGCACAGAGCCAAAGCCCATCGGTTGTTACCAGACTGAAGTCATCTCTCCTGTGTTTACCTTTGAAAGCGCCGAGTGCGATGTCAAGCCCTACGGTGGCAGGCCAACAACTATCATTGGAATGCGCCAAATAAAGGTTGTATATCGTTCATTATTAGTTGATTTTATTTGCAAAAGATCAACCCGTAAATTTTCGACTCGCAATTACTTTAATATTAATTGAATTTATCGCAGAAGAATAATAATTTGTCTGTTAAGGTACCTTCTTGTAGGAAATTAGGTGAGGAGTGACATGTGAAAGCAATGTGGTTTTCAAATTAAGCGCGGTTAGTGGCCGGCCGCAGGCTACATTGCTTTCACATGTCACTCCCCACCCAATTTCCTACTGTAAGGTACCTGGGTAGGCAATTATTTTGGCCACGTCGTCGCACTTCCATTTTACCTTCGTCGTTTTTCTTCCTCCTCTACAACACTAAGGTAAGTTTCCAGGTAGGAACCCCCCCCTCTCTCTCTATGTAATATGTAAGTGATCTCTTTCTACCCCCCTCCTTTCCCACCCCTGCATTAGATAAGTGATCTCTCTCTTTCTCTACGTCATAGGTAAGTGCTCTCTCTCCCTCCCTTTCCCCTCTCCTTTTCTCAGGCCCTTATATATAATCGGTAAGTGATTTCTCTTTTCCCCCGGAATCTCCTCATCCTTATATTCCCACCAACTCTCTTATCGATTCCTCTTATATAAGAAAGTTGGTGGGGGTGCGCCGGTGAGGGTGCGACAGCGAGGTTCTGATAGGAATGGTGGTAGTTAGAATAGGCTAGAGAAGAGGTAGAAGGAGAGGGGCATCTGAGATCTGAGAAATGTAAGCTAAATATGAAACAATCTTTATTGTGGTTTATTGGTTTTATTTAAAATAATGTCTACCTCCATCAATAAAGCGTAGCATTTCACATACTAATCTCGGGTACCATTATTGTTTGCTATTACTATAAGCCACAATAAATCGACAACAAATCGAACAATAAGAGTTGTTTTATTTAACGCCCCGATTACAATAGGCTGCGACCGTAGGGAAGATTAGAGCCGCCTTGAAGGGGATAAACGACAACTACAGAATAGAACTCAACAGAACCTGCGCTTTTCACGTCCACATTGGCAGAGACAAGCAAAATTCTGAATTTCCCCTTGAAGTTTTGAAGAAGCTCTTGGCCATCCTATGGACCTTCGAACCTATCATCGAGCAACAACACCCAACCCACCGAAACACAAATAACCGTAGCAAAAGTCTCCGAAAGACATCCCTAGGCAGAGAACACGCAGGTCATCCAGAGGATTATGTAAATGTCATTGATCAACTCAAAGACATAGACAGCTTGGTAGATTAAACTGACACAAAGTTTCATTGTGCTTACAGTCTAGAAAAGTTAGGTGGCACAGATGGGGCCGGCAAGAGCGGAGGCGATGACATTTTTGGGTTAGATTTTGGCACCAGAAGACCTGTCGGTCAAGCCTCTGCTGTCGTAGCCTCAAGCTCAAAGGTACCGACTGCAAAAACAATTGAGTTTCGCCAACACGCCGGAACGCTGGATCCGGAAGCGGTTATCAACTGGATCACAGTCTGTGGAACTCTGGTTAAGCTCGCCACCGTCATGCCTGAGGCAGCCCTCAACAATTTACTGAGAGCATGGATGAAAGTTAAAGCAACACCTGCTGCTCACGAAGCCTTGTTTAAGGAAGTTTTGGATCTCCCAGACGAAGCTTCGTTTTACCACGGAGTAATTGCAGAAAAAATCAAACGTGCTAAGACGAGCGAAGGTAGAAAGGAGGATGAGGGTAATGTTTTCATGCACCCGATTCCTCGGATCTTCTGATTGATTGTTGAGTCTTTCATATCGCCCCAGTGCAGATGCTGGACAGTACCACCATTCTGGTATTTTGGCAGATTGGAAACTCGCGACTTGCTGGACTATACTCTCTCGACAACGGAGACGTTGGGTCTATTTGTTCGCTATGTTTCGATATTTTGAGAGACAACCTTTTGAATGTACGATAGAGCACCATAGACTTTCCAGGCACTTGGGCCTTTTGGTATAACCGCTTTTGGAAAATGTACGATATGTTAAGGCATTTGGGCCTATTTGGGAACCCGATTTTAGAACATGTATGATAGATCACGATATATGTCTTTAGACTTTTGAGTCTGTTTTGCAGGTTGCTATTCAGATGTACGACAGCCTTCCGAGGCATTTGGGCCTTCTTGCGACTAGACAATTTTATTGGTCACCAAAGTCGAAATCTCTGCCTATACGCGGCGGTGGCTACGAACCTTCGATCTAGTTATCGGAGAACCAAAGATATCACTCGCAATGACGTTTCCTTGAACCGTCTCGAAATACGAGCCTTCTACACGCCAGATTACATTATAAATATAATCCTTTCGACTCGTTAATTCTTACCTCTAAAACGATCGAACCTTCTTCCTTTATTCGATAATTATATACTCTCTCTTAAACGATACTTTTTCGATTATATGCCCTCGATTTCAAAGATTCTAACTATGGCTAAGAGGCTCTGGGATGGCAAATAGAAAAAGAATAGTAACTCGTTTAAAGGGGTAACTAGGAATAAGGAGGGGTTAGATAATTATAGCTAATTATATAATTCTGAGAATATTCCTGGATACTTTAAAGGGCTGATTATTTTTGGATTTATAGGAATTAGGCTATTTATGCGTATATATATATGGATTTAAGGCTCATTAACTCTATTAGCCCATTTATCAAGAACCACTTAGAATGGGCTTTGCTAAGAATTATTTGGAATTAGAGTAAATTATTTGTTTTAGCCCATTTAGTTAAGAATTATTTTATATATTAAGGATATATAGAATTAGAATAAATATAACGAAATATAGCCTTAAAGTCTCTAAAAAATATACTCTTATTTTAATCGGATTAGAAGGAATATATTTAATGATTTTATGGGTTAAAGCTTAATTATAAGATATATTAGGTATTTATTTATAGAATAATAGGTTAAGGTTTAGATATTATATATAGGTAATATTATATAATAGGCTTCTTTTAAGGCTTATTATAATATGAAAAGAAGAAGAGCCTTAGTTTCTGGAATATTTTTTTTATTTTATAAGAGGTTTTTATGATTAAAGAGGATATTTATATATAATCCTTTAGGATTAATATATTCTCGTAATTTTTAAAAGCTTTAAATCTTTGATTCTTTAAACGTTAATAATAAAACAAATAAATAAATAAATAAAACTAGATAATTTTATTAATATTTTATTATATTATTAAAGATTTATTAAGAGTAATTAAAGATATAGACGTATATATTATAATTTCTAGATTTTTAGTTCTTTCTTTTATTCCTTATTTTAGAGATCTTAATTTAAGCGAGAGATATTATATAATTACCCTTCTCTTTTCTCTTAAATGAAATCCTTTTATTAATATATTAAATTTCCGTAACTTATAATAATTATTATTAAATAATTATAATTAAATATTAGGGTTTATATTAAGAACCAAATATTCGATTACGTAAATAGTATTTAATATTATATGTAGAGCCTATATTAACCCCCCTTTTAAATAAGGATAAAAGAATAGTTTTATATATATAAAATTCTCTTTTCTCTTTCTTATTATTAATATTTTCAATAACTTAACCTAACCTAAAACTTACCTTAAATTAAATTAGATTAGATTAATTTAAATTCTTCGAAGATTAGGTTAGATTAGATTAACTAGAATTAAGATTAGATTAAATTAGATTCATAAAATTTAAGATTAGATTAGATTAATAAAGATTCGCTCAGATTAGATCAGATTTAGATTAAAACAACGAAATAATATAATTTTACCCCCAAAATCATAGAAAATATACAAATTTACCCCCTATTCTTAAAACGGGGGGTAAATAAATATGATTTTTATACTAATCTACCCCTAGAAAATTCTAAAACATAACTTCTATAATTATTTTTAATTATAGATTAATCTACACATTCAGAGCTATAATTTAAGCATATCGCGATTCCGATACGATAATTGTAACGTATACAATAGTGGTTGCAAGTTAGGGTAATCATCACGAACTTCAGAGGGGGAGCGCGCCACCTATGGTACCTACATGAACTACTACACCAGCGACGACGAACTATACCCCCTCTGCGCCGCGACGACTACCCGACTTTGAATTCAACATTACACATTCAATATTTATCGCATAAGAATAACCATATACTCAAATTATGTATTTCGTCCGGAACTAACCCAGCCTAACCTGAAACTGCTTTTAGGTTAGGTTAGGTTCATGAAATTTGAGGTTAGGTTAGGTTTGGATCATTGAAATCTTAGGTTAGGTTAGGTTAGGTTAATTCAAATTCTTCGAAGGTTAGGTTAGGTTAGGTTAATTAGAAACCCAGGCTAGGTTGGTTCATCTGAATGATACTAACCCCAAACTGAGGTTAGGTCGGGTTATTGAAAACATTGCTCATTATAACTTAATTCGAGAGTTCGCGTTCGATTTCCCTACCCGCCATCCCTCTTAAAGGACTAGGATTCTATATACTTAGTCCATCTTCTTTCACCCTATCTGATATATAAGTATACCTAGGCCTGGCTATAGGCCCCACTAACGCTAGCTTCCCTCCCAAGGAGGAGGCTCTACTTAAAGTGGGTCCGTGGTTAGGGCTAGGCCCAGGGCAATACGAGTTGTAAACTCGCCTTCTTCTTCTTTCGACGTGACGGTGACACAGCATAAAACAGGGTTATTTGGTTATTGCCAAGAATTCATTAAAAGCAGATCCGTCTTCTGGTAGAATTGAAGAATTACCGCAATTGAAAACAAACAGAAGTCTTCGGTCATACTTTCAATATTTTCAATGCTGCGATGCGAGTAAGGAGGTGGTTTTCCTTTGATATCCAAGAGAACTAATCTTGCGAGATAATCTAATTTTGAAGTTCTCATATAAGGGTCGGACCTTGCCAAAAATGTTCACGATACTTCGTATAAAAGTTAGAAGGAGAACTCAGAACAAGTTGGAAAAATGCAACGATCTGAATTGTACAGCATTGGAATTCACGTCCCGAATTGGGCGCATTTCTAAATCAAAGGAAGTGACAAGTCATGTTCCTCGACTTTTTCTTTCACATAACTATCCCGTATTACTCCGAGGACAATCATGTCTCAGCAAGTGTGTTGGGTTTAACCCTACTGCTCTCTTAGCATAGCCGATAAGAGGTTATGCTAGACCCCTCTTCCATAATACAGAGTCTATGGAATACCCAGCTACGCTTCACAGCAAGTAATTTACTATACCGCAGATTTAATGCTACCGAACCCGTTTTCACCGCCGAACCTCCTATATCCACTTTTCCAAGACCTTCAAATACAACGATATTGCTACAATATAGGACACTCCAGAAATACGAAACCAGGCTTAGTCCGGTACGGGCCTGGTGATTACTCATCCGTTTAGACGGATTATCGCTCTAGCCGTCATTGAGAGTGAGGTTAGAGTGGTCTTTGTCTTTGGAGTTTAAACAATGAGTGCCCGCGGGGTTAAATCTCCCTCAATCCTGGATCCCTGAGTCTCCTGCCAGTGACTCTTCTTTCTGTGACCCATCGCTGGCACTACATTTTCTTTGATTACAGTGACGACTTCTTAAAAAATCTCTGAGGATTTAAGTCCTATTTTGATGCACAGAAGAGATTCTCCAATTTTCACGTCCTGTATTCCAATAGATATTTCTTACATCGAGCGACCCACAAAGTAACACATTTCTGGGCATCAAACCCGGTCAAATTTGAATCCATCCAGATACTGTAGCTGTGCTGGCACTTTAGAAGTCTTTAACTGCGATGGTATTGCGGAATAAGTAATGGCAGCCGAACTGTTCAAATTGCAGAAATCCACCTAATAATTTCGGAGCTCGTCCGTTAGGGACTGTGATTACTACCGTAACTGGCAATACCGGTATAAATATGAACTCGCCTCTCTTCATCAAAGTCCCAGGAGAAGCTCTTCCAGGTGCTGTTGCCCTCAGGATTGGGTAGCCACGAGCTCTCAGAGGTTGGGTTTGAACATACATCAAGCCAGAACTTAAACCACTAGCAAGTATACGACTAGTAGAGGAACTATATTTCAAGAGAGTTCGGTTAAATTTACCAGAGTTATTTTTGTCTTAGCGAGTATCTACATGATAAAAGTATTGTTACCGAGAATCATCCCATTGTCAACAATCCGAGTCCAACTTCAACAACCCGAGCGTAGCTAGCTTGACAACCTTTCAATCTCGCAACAGCGCCCTCCATATCCTGATTTCCTGAAACGATAAACCCTACCAGGAATAGTTGGAGAAAATAGACCACCTATGATTGGGAGGCGAGCAGGCGTGATTCGTAGTTGTGGGTTTTGGCTTGGTTTAATTTATACACGAACGGTATGCAAACCTTAACCAAATGCATTTAGTTCCTGTGAATTCAACCTCAACAACCATTCGTATACCCTCCTCATCTCCACCGACCTAAAATAATAGCGAAGTCTTCGCCCATCAACCCATCTCGAGATTCCCAACGCATAAATAGCAAACTTCTCACACTTACCCTCAAAACAGGATTAGACAAATACATGATGCCTGAGTCACTTGCCTGTGCCTGTGCTGAACTGGGACAGATTACCTTGTGTGTTTTTCACGGGATGATAACTTTTTATTGTAAGGAGATGGATATTCGAGGACTTTCAAAGCTTTTCTTGGACTAGATGTTTTGTTAATAGAAAGGAAATTTGTTGTTACCGAGAGTTAAGTCACTGTCAGTTACCCCGTCCCCTAGCATTTCAGAATTGGTATACTTTGACCCATCGTCACGTTACTATTCTCTTAAACAAACTGAGTGAGTTAATATACTAATTATGAGAGAAGAATCGCCTCTGGAACCAAGAGAATATTATCAATACCATTATAGCTCGAGTAGATATAGTTTGCTATCAAATCAAATTTAGTATCTAGGTGTTCATTTATACGCAAACTGTATGCTAAAGACGTTCACTTTTTACAAAACATTTTGCGTTTTCTGGGGAGGAATTTTGTAGTAAGAGTTATTGTACCTTTCTTCCTCTTTTCTTGGTTTTATACCGGAAAGAACCTCGGCCTCGGAATGATAAGAGATTTCTATTGTTAATATTTATTTCAATATGTACAGATAAGTAAAGCAATGCTGCTAATATATGATTTCTTATACATACCTTTAACTTAGTAATAGAAACTCCCCACAGTAACTTCAATATAAATAAAACCTATCCTATACATAACTTACCTAACTATCTCATATATAAACCCTCAAAGAAACGTATATCCACCGACCAGAAGAATAAAGATGTAAGAAATTTAAGAATCGTCGAGGGAGGAAAAAACAATATAAAATGATAGCATTGCAGCATCTCTAACGTTAACACAAAACTCAGCTCTCACCAACTCTATTACAGGAAGAAGCTAAGACCATCGAACAGATGAAATCCGTTTCAAAAAGGCCAATATAGTATTCGCAAAAGCTACCAATCCCTCGCAGACTACGAGGAAGCTTACGACGTCAAAAGCACCGAACGTGGAGATACTTGCAGGTCTCGAGATCGATGCCGACGACCTCAGAATCGCCATCGGTAGCGCAATTCCGGCTAGCGTTATTCTCGAGGTCGGCTTTTGAGTTACATAGGTATTCAAGTCAATTCAATTCAAATTCGAATACGACGTGCAGGACTTGGAAATATGTTGACTTAGACATCCACCTCTTTGTTATAGCTAAATTGGAGAAGATTTCACTGCTGCCGAATCTAATTTCACTGTCACTCCTCCCTAAACCCAAAGATATTACTCCTGTCGCCAACCCCATTAGCAGCCAAAAACATCTCTGCGCCGGGTCAAGAAACAAAATTTCTGACTTCTAGGTACTCTGCGTCATCTTGATAAACGTATCCGCCATGGAACTATCTAACTTCCCACCAAACGCTATGTTGGTTATTATCTGATGAAATTTGACACTTACAAACTCGGCATTAATATTCGTCAACTTTCATTCGGTGGAGGACGTAATCAAATGATTCAAGTTTACAACTTGCATTGAAAGCCAAAGCAGTCCAAAGCATGGTGCAATTCTGGTAAGGGTATTCTGAGCGCATTTGCTATCCACGCGAAATCCTTTCCTTATAACGAGTTCAAGTTCAAGAAGCGCGGTAGGAATGTTACCACAAAAAGCGATATCTTTGAAAGCTGCTCTACATTTATTATGTAACTCCAAACACACAAAAATATACCGCGCTTTTTATAATGCTACAATGAAAACGACTCTCTATATCCTACACCGGAGCATCTGCTTAACGTCGGGAGCTCTTCTTCCTTCGAACCACTTTTCCATTTTGCGCCGTGGTCTTGACCTTTTCCAAAACTTCAAAATCGTCTGCTCCAGAGCTGCTGGAAGCGGGGGTGTCGATTCCCTCTTCGTCTTCGTCGTCATCTTCGACGGGTTGCTTCTTTAGAATGCGGCCAGCAGTAATGTTGAATGCCCAGATGGGAACACGGACAAGAGCGGTATCTTTGATGGTTGGTCGTGGGACCTGGTCAACCTAGAGGTGGTTAGTTGAGTCTGTTTCAATGGCGGGGTACAAGCTTACATCAAGCAAAAATTCGTGTGTTTCGCCATCTTCATCTTGTTGCTCGAGGTAAACGTTTCCGACGGAGTCAACAATAAGAATCTTTCCATTCTCAGCAACAACTCTCTTCTTTCTTCCAGTGGCACCAATTGGTGGGGTAGCTGCAGGCGATGCACTGGCTGCCTTGACACCCTTGAGCTTTTTGTCCGATTTGTCCTTCTTGGTATCCTTCTCTTGCATCCTTCGTTGTCTTCGGTTCAGGGGTTGGGCCATTGCGTCGGACTCATCACCGGCTCCAGTTGGTGTAGACGTGCCATCTAAACCTGGGATGTTCAAAGTATCACCCCAAGCGCTGTGTCTTGCCTGGGCGATATATCTCCCAATGAACTCCTTTTGTCTCTTCCAACCAGTGTAAAGGAGAACCCAATGTCCACCACCACCCATCACAATGAATAGACCAGCCAACACAGAACCGAGACCAGGTCTGAATCGAGCATAGTAGTAGCCAGTCCCCTTCCACTTGGGAAAGCCATTGCTCAAAAAGTGATCGTAGCGCTCTCTGCCAGAGCCTCTGAGAATGTTAGCCACAAGGCCCAACCGAGCAAATCGATCGCTGGCCTCTTTCGCAGCTGCATTGATTGCTGCCTTGGAAGGGCCTTTGTTGGCATGAACACTGGGTTTCTTCGACTTTGGCTTATCCTTGCCGGTAGATTTGTCTGCAATGAATTGTTGCTTGACTTTGTCGGGATGGAGAGTACGGGACTTTTTGCGATAGGCCTTGTTGATATCGTCTTGATTCGCAGAAGGCTTAATGTCAAGGAAATCGTAGAAAGAGACACCCTCTCCCTCTGAGAGTTCAACTTCATTGCGGAGTCGGAAGATTTCCTGATCTGCAGTCGAATTGCGGTCAGCAAAACATCACGCATACATGTACATAGAGTGGAGAAGTGGTGGTCAGGCTGCGCTGCAAGGAATGGCCAGTCGAGTCCACATACCTTCTTTACTCCAAGCTGCTACTAATACAACAAAGCAGGCGGCCAGAAGCACCTTAAGGAATGAGGCCCTCATGATTGCGGGTGGTGTTGAAGAGACGCCGTGATGTGGCTTCTTGGGGGGTTAAACGGGGAACTTTTTTTGATGCCAGCGAGCACCTTTGAAAAGGTACAAGGATTCCAATGCCGGGGAGTGGAGACTCGATGTACTTTATTTTGGCCTTGAGAAATTTTAGTGGCAGCCTTAGGCCGCCCTAGCGTAAAGGCTGACAATTGCCTCACGCTCACGGGCAAGAAGCTGTGCCAGGTCTTGGGGCAGTTTGGCTTGTGTTTGGCTGCAGGACCGGCGTGAACTGGCTTGCTGCGTTGTTCCCACCGCAAAAGCGATTGAGCTCGTGTTATTCGTGTTATTGGTGTTATTCAGCCCCTCTATTGCCGCGAGCTAGTCTCCTGCCACGCCGGGTTTGCACGCTGGCTGCAAACCTGGCTGCAAACTTGGAAAAGCAGTTCGCAAGAGTGGCCGACTAGCATGATGAATAGGTAATCGCTACGAGTCCCTTCTTGGGACCGTCGAGGGGCCGCTGCATAAGTAACCGGCATGCTCCCACCGAGACCTTTTCTTCTCTTTTCTGTCTCCTCTCCTCTCTTTCTCTGATACTCCCTCCCTCCCTCTTCCACCTGAGTGCGGGCTGTTGAAGCTACCGCCAGAGGAGGATTGCGTTATCGCCATTTCGTCACTATTCCTGGACTTGTTGGGCCTCGGTTTTCAGGCTCAGCGCCAGGCACGGGCATTTCGTCTCGTGGTTGTTGCCAGGGTCGAGGAGATCTACCATCCCTGATTGTTCCTGAGTATCGCAAAGCCAAATATTCATCTTTTTTGTCCCAAGGGATCCCGCCAAATTACACTCTCAGCATTCCTGTCATCTGCGAACCCGCCTCTGTGTACCGCAAAGCGTCATCACCCTAAGCCCCAATCCTTCAAAACGGAAATTCGACACAAAGTAAGTTCAAGCTGCCTAAACTCTTTCGTTCTGCCTTGCAGGGGTGGCAAGGAGCTGACGATTTTGAACAGATCTCGAAACATAAAATTCGAAAAAGTCCTCGGAATTCAATTCACCTTATTCGAATAACAACCCGAATTCACTAGTAGACACTAGACTCGTCCCACACCCGAATCTACCTCCATCTCGAACACCTACCGTAAACCTTCCACTTTCCAAACCTTCAACCAAACAAACGACGCGATGTCTCGTATTCAGATCCCTCTCGACGTTATCACGTCCAGATTGAACCTCTCAGACAGATTCGCAGGCGTGCGATCTCAATCCCTCACCGCACGATTCGCCAACCTCAAGCCCATCTCCGAGTTCCTTGATCTCAAGAGACTGTCGAAACCTGCCAACTTTGGTGAGGTTCAGTCGCGAGTCAACTACAACCTGGGCCACTTCTCCAGCAACTATGCCGTTGTATTTGTTATGCTCAGCGTCTACAGCTTGCTTACCAATTGGCTCCTGCTCTTCGTCATTTTCCTCGTCGTCGGTGGTATGTGGGGTATTGGTAAACTTGACGGGCAAGACCTGAACGTTGCTGGGATTCACGCAACCTCTTCGCAGCTCTATACTGCTCTTCTTGTGGTCGCAGTTCCTCTTGGAATCTTTGCATCACCAATTTCAACTATCCTTTGGCTCATCGGCGCAAGTGGAGTCACTATTCTAGGACATGCCTCATTCATGGACAAACCAATCGATGAGGCTTTTTCCGGGGAGGCGGTCTAAATGGTCGGCCGCAATCTCCCGAATTTATGCCCTCATGGGGAAGACCACCAGGGGGGACGGGGAGCAGAAGGCGGAAGCAGTGGGAGCGTGAGCGAACGATGTGGCAGGAGGGTCGAGTGGAGGAGCTCGATAGTGATGATACAGATACACAAGGCGTTGGGTTGCATTTTGGTCAGAAGCGTTTTGCTAGTGACCCGTTGAAATTTACGGGAGGCGACTTAGCCCCAGCTTCTAGGAGGAGGGGCTATACTTACGAGGACGAGGAGACTACATCTTATTCAGAAGAATCGGAAGAAAGTAATGAGGGTAGTGCGACACAGGTGGAACTACGGGACAAGGAAGAACGACTTGTACAATCTGCTCTTGCACGAATTCGTCGTGCCCAAGAGAAGGGGAAACGAGAGGTAAAACTTAATCAAGAGGAATTGGATGCTCTGGAAAAAAGGCGAAAGCGTATGCAAGCTGCCGCTACTACAACGAAGGGTAAAAAGGGTGGTAATTCAAGTGGGAGTGGGAATGAAAAGAAACGACGCAGTAAGCAAAATTTGGTCTCGGTACCAATCACAGCTTTGGAACCAAGCACTCAGGTTGCTCCGAGCAATCGAAAGAGGAGTCAATCAAAGAGGGAAGACCGAGCTCCACATCTTCCAGGACCTTCAAATCCTCCAGGGATGTTGATTCAGGGACCGGATGGAATGGCATACGCTCCCATAGGCTACTATCCCGAGCAAGCTTCAAATCGTGGTTCTCCTGTTGGTCGTCCTAGATCCGCAACAACTCAGCAATTGCTTGGCAACCAACCCCCACCATTTTACCCCCTAGGCCCAACCGGTCGTCACTTTTCCGACGGTATGCGTCCGACTTCGTCTTCAAGTACTGGCTCTCGTCGTCCATTACCAGATGAGGAGGGTTGGATGCCTGGCAACTCTCGCCGTGGTTCCGTCGCCTCTCAAAGTTACGCAGTTGACCCTTTCGAATATCAAACTTCCTCTGGACCGCCACCCCGAATTCCCGAACATCGAGTTCCTGAACAATACTTACAAGAAGGCCGTCGATATGCCTCTGGTCCCCCAGATGTCTCTTATTCTACCGTTCGACGCAGTGTCCCTGCAGGAGTTGAATACCTTGCTGGTAGAGCCCCTGCTTCTGATCCTACCCTGCGACACAAGAGCTCTTATCGCGATGAACTTGCCAATAGCTCGACGGAGGATGAGGAGGAGGATGAGAGCGATGACCTTGGCAATGGGGTTCAAGTTTTCGTAGAAGAACGGGAACGGGAACCACCACCACCGCGGGAAAAAGTCAGTCGGAAACCTGTCAATTCGAGCGGGCGTAAAAAGGGGAAGCGATAGTGTAGGAGTTCTTTCGGGCTTGGCATTGCTGTGCATACATAGACTCTATTTGCTTTTTAATTCAATTTTCTTTCGATTGAACACTCGTGTCTGCATTGCGATTTCCTCGTAGGTAATACACTTCATCAACTTAATTCAACCTCTGATCTGTGTACCATCACCAAAAAAACCCCTCAACTGGGCGTTATCAAGCTCCGAGAGGGTTGGGATTCTCAAATCCGGATTTGAGAACCCCAGAGAAACGTCTTCAAGCACAGTTCATCCCCGCTTAATGTAACTTTTCCTGGATTACGTTACCCACGCCCGCTACGTCTCAAAGGAAACTTGAACCTTTAGAGCAGTTTATTCAGCTTTTCCAGAGGTTGGTTTTGCTTTTGTGAGACGCTCTCAATTTTACGATTTGCAACAAACTTCCTATATAAGAGACACTTCCTAGCTACCTGGGATTTAAAGCCATACTACTGTATACTCAACTAGCTGTAGACTTTTGTTGCATATCACACTTTTCTGACTCTTACTGGGTCTAATAACCCTTTACCAAGTTGTTCTAGTGAGGAATTGGAAAGGATTTGATGCATATCGGACTTTTCGTAGTTCTCCTTGGTTCATAGCACCCTTTACCAAGAGATCCTAATAAAGAATTGGAAGGAATTGTGTTGCATATCGCACTTTGGTCCGTCGTCCTTGGTCTGTTATTCTTGCTTGGTCCGTTACTCTCGGTCTACCTTCTCTTGGTCCGCTACTCTCGGCCAGCTTGGTCGAGGACTCTTCGTGGAGATGCTAGCTCTAGGAAACTAGCTTTGCACCAGTGCGAAGCTTCTTTGCTCTCAAACAACATTGACTTGCCTTCGTAATACCTTCTGTTGCATATCGCAATTTTACAATAATTATTGATAGTCTATAGAACACTGGAACGGTCCAAATGCGGAATTGTAGAAAGGACTCTGTTGCACATCGCACTCTTGGTCAGTCGAAAACTCTTAGTACATGCTTGGTCTGGAGGGAATTTGTAGACCGTCTCTACTCGTAGAGAAGTAATTTTGTACTTGTACGAAGCCTCTTTAATATCAATGAGCTTTCTTGTTTTTTTGAGGCCGTCTCACAATACTAACGAAATCGCGACCCGCAACAAAAACAAAAGAAGGCATTTTTGTTGCATATCGCATTCTTGATCCAGCCCTCGGTTGAGGTCTCTTGGAATGGTCCAGCAGGACTTTTGGTCGCTAGGTCCAGCGTTCCTTGGTTCCAAAGACTCTTGGAAACCGGTTGCTGTGAAGGTGATAGAAGTAACGAGTAAGTGCCTACTCTGCTTGGTTTCCTAAGACGGTCTCAAAGTACGATATGCAACAAAACAATACACCCTTTTTGGCCCCTTTAGCTTAACCCAAGATATAATTTATACTACTCATAAACTTTTGTTGCACATCGCAATTTTGAGGCCGGACCAAAAAACCAAGAGGGATTGAGACCAAGGTAGCTACTAAACCCGGTTTAAAGAAACCAAGAGGGATTAAAACCCAGGTAGCTACTAAGACTCCCTACTTGAAACCGGGTTGAAGAAACTAAGAGGGATTGAGACTCACCGAGATTCCCCTATTGAAACCGGTTTTCAAGCTCTCTCGGCACCAAGGAGTCCTAGATCCAACTACCGAGATATAGAGAGAGCTTAACTGAAAGCTCCTCTTAACCAAGAACTAGACCAAACAAGAGAGGTCAGAAGATTAAAGAAGCTCCGCACCGGTGCCAAGATATCTAGAATGGCGAACCAAGAATGGCAGACCAAGAATAGGATTAAAAAGTGCGATATGCAACAAAGGTTTGTTATATATAGGCAGTTCCCCAATATCTTCTCGTCCTAAGCTAAGAGGACTAGAAAGGTTCTCGTCTATAATTTTGTCGTACAGTATATCGCAACTTTAGGAATGTTCTTCCACCCGGTTGGAAGAACATACCAAGAGGGTTGGGGCTAGTTCTCTGTACTAGTACCAAGACATCATTAGATGTATTCTGACTAAGGAGTGCTGGAGAGATCTTGACGAAGAGCGGTGCGATGGACATTGCGAAGTGAAACAAATTGTTTCTTCTACTTTGTTGTATATCGCAATTTCACGAAATATTTGCGCCGGGCGCGAGTTTTCTGTAGCTAGGACAGCAAAGCAAGATTGCGGAAAGTGCGATGTGCAACAAATACAGACATAGGTAGTATGAAATATAATATCACTTGAGCTAGGGGGGCCACAAAGGTTCCTAAATTACATGCTTTTATTGCATATCGTACATTAAGACGGTCTCAAAAAACCAAGCAGAGCAGATACTCGTTACTCTTTATACTAGTATCAAGGCACCTTCCTAGGAACTGGTTTCCAAGTGTTCTTGCAATTCGGACCAAGGAAAGCTGGACCTAGCGATCGACATGCAACAAAACTAGCTTCTATTCTTTTTGTTGCATATCGCAAATTTACGGCATTTGTGAGACAGTCTTACTTACGAAGGAGCGCCAGTGCAAAGCTAACTCTCTAGAGCGAGCTTGCGAATCCCGGACCAAGCTGACCGAGAGTAGCGAACCAAGAACAACGGACCAAAAACCACTAAGTAAAAGTGCGACGTGCAACAAAATACTGCACATCGCACTTCCCTTAGTCCAGCTTATCTTACTTGGCCCAGCTAGCTCTTTACTAAAGACATTGAAGACGTGAGTTGCGTAATCGGAAAAGTCGTATACGTTATATGCCGAATGAGGACGAAGTTGTTGTAAATCCTAGACCAGAACTAACCTGGTACTAGTACGAAGCTACTTCAACCTAAGTCCAAAAAAAATGATACTTGCGAAATTTCGATATGCAACAAAAAGAATAGAAGGTAGTTTTGTTGCATATCGCACTCTTTGGTACAAGACTGGAACCTTGGTTAAGGGCTATCGGTTGAGTACTCTCGGTCAAGCGTTCCTTGGTCCACCACGTACTCCTCGGTCAACTTCTCCTTAGTCCAGCACTCCTGGTCTTCTTCGTCCAGAACACCTAGGTCGGGAAAGCTTTTGTAAACCAGTTCCGATAGGCGGAGTTGCTTGGTACTAATACGGAACTAACTACCTTGGTCTCAATCCTTGGTTCCTTGATATCGTCTCACTCTCACCTTCACCTCGACACACTTCACCCTCGACACACTTCACCTTCACCTTCACCTCACCCTCATTCACCTCACCACACATCACCCCATCGGCCTCGCTTCCCAACCTCCGCCCTCCGCCCTTCACCCACCACATAAACCAAATAAACGAAACCGCCTCCACCAATCACATCCCGAAGTCCTTAAGTACCTAGTTCAGTTGGTTCCTCGGAACCCAGATCCCAATGGAGAAGTCCTTAGGTTAAGCTTAGTTCAGGTGAGCGCGTACGGCGGCGCTTCAGCGTGGTAGATTGAAGGCACTCTCGAGAGGGTTTCTAAACCCCGGCTTCGGCTGGGGCGGAGTTTTGCCCTTTTTTTTTTTGGATCTGAAGATGGGGAGGATGCTGTCGTTGGATAACTTAGTATTGTACCGGTAAAATGTGACTTGCCACTAAATAAAGTCGTGGAGTTAAGTAAAGTGTAGAGGGGTGGCTTGATGTAGAGATGATGGAAAAATAAACCAGCGGGCTTCTCTATTACGCAGGGTTGCATTAGGTGTCTTGACCATGGCACAATGAGGCATTAAGCGGAACTGAAGGGCGTGGGGCGTGAAGGCCAATCAGTACATGTACGATGATACCTCGCTCTGTTCTATAATCCAAGACTGCTTAGCACGCACATATTCGGCTTGATATATTCATTTTGGTCCATTTTACTACACTTGTCTATCGCTCTCCTGATGCCCGATCAAGAAGCTATATGAATGATAGATACTAGCTACCGGCTGCAACCATGATATGTCAATCCAATGATATCTCCGACGTTTGATATGTTATGAGATCCGGGAGGGAATCAGGCTCAGATATATCTTCGTCTTCCTCTTCATCTTCGTATTCTTCCTCGTCGTCGAGCGCGTATGGGTCCCAATCAAATGGAGCGCCCATGCCCATGTGACTGCCCATGACACCGCCCAAGCGAAAGTGGTGGCGAAAGTAGTGATCGAGTTCCTCCGAGGAATCTTCATCGTCGTCCTCGTTCGAATCTTGGTCGCTTTCACTCATTTCATCGGAATCCCAATCGGACAAAGCTTCGCCGCAATGGCATACTTTCCAGCCGTACACGGCATGGCATTTCGGAGTATCCCACACCTCGAACTCATCCCATTCATCTGTTTCAAGAGATCGTTGAACAACGGAGGCGGCAGGTTGTTTCCTCGTCGGAATCTTGATCATTGGTAGATCATCGCGGAAAACGGTGCAGGAAGGCTCTTCACAGTATCTACTTCCTCCACATGCGGGGAGGCAGTAGACGATGAGTAGTTCTTCCAATCCAGAGAGGGCCTTGAAAGCCCGCTTGAACGACTCTTTCATTGGAAAAGAGATGTCTTGTGGTCGCAACAGGCTTGACTCGATGGCAAGATAACGGAGACTGGTTCGCTCTTCGGGTGTTAAGATTCCCAAGAGATGCGGAACGGTCAACTTGTCATCATTACGAAGGTAAAGTGTATCGATAGATGCATTGAACCGGGTCACCGGGGGATGAAAAATAGAGCCAAAGCACAGAGGGTATTTTTCAAGCGCCAGCTCTCGAGACTCTTTACAAACGAGCAATGCCGGAGGGGGGTCCAGTTGATAGGCAGAAAATCCCGAATCGTCGTAGTCTGCATTATATTCCAAGTGAACGACACGAGGCTCAAAAGTTTTGTTCCAGATGGCAAGTCGTAACTATCGCGCCAACATACTCAAGTAAGCATCCTTGTTTTCAAATTCTGGGGATTTTTGTAGGAAGTGGGAGCCAACTACTCTGTGGGAACTCTGGAACGGGCATATGTGCATTAACAATACTGACCTCAACCGGTAGATTTGGAAATATCGTAAAAACTTTGAGTGGGTTTGAAATTATCGGCTTCTTGTCGAATGGCAGTTGCCCCAAGAGCTTCAACGTCTCTTCTGGAAGAATGGGTAGGTCGACAGCCTCTGAATCCGAATCTGGATCCCCTGGATCTGAATTTGGCACAATACGTGCGTGACGTGGGAGTTCAGAGTCAGACACAGTACTCCATGATCTTGCCATAGCTGGAGCAATGGGAGAAGGACTGAAAAGAGTATTAGCTTTAATTTGTAGCCGTTCCAGAGTGTAAGAATTGCAGGATATGGCCGTTCGACAGCTTTCGGGCAGGGTTTGGAAGAATCGGCGTTATTCAAGAAATGTCAAGCAAGGGCAAGAAGGTGAAATCCCTTCCATGAAAAGCATCAAAATAATTGCATTCTTTGCCCGTCTCAGGCGCTAAATTGCCCCGCGGCCGCGAAATCATACAGGTGACATTGAACATAGGAAACCAAAGGTGAACTTACCTACGCGGCTTCTTGTGATATCTCCTCAATATCTCGTAAAGCAATTCTCTGAGCGGCACGCGACGATACCTTGCTCTGGGTATCAAAGAGTGGCGGTCCGCGGGTTTGTCGTTTGGTGTTGTGCAACGGTGTGGATCAAAGTTTAAATTATTTATCGGCGTCGGTGGTCCAATCTAGGGAAGCGCAGCCACATTGACGTCACCTGACATTTGTCTTCTGTGGCTGTGCCTCCGCCTAGGCCTATCTCCGCCCGTCTTTCTCCTCGACTGGGCTGCTTCGATTCGGCATCTCAACTCAGTCACCGATCAAAAATTCAACGTACGTAAAATAAATCCAACACGGCGATTCGCAACATCTCCAGGCTCGCAAGCACACAGATTATTTAAGACTCGATTCCCTCCTTTTCTGAGATTTCTCTGGATCCGTCAATCTCTCCAAACTCATCCGATTCGGTACCGCATCTGATTACCAACGCTTCTCGCCATGTCAAGCTCACCATCGTTGTCGGGTGTCCAAATCACTGAGGGATTCCATTTTTTCGCCTTACCGTTGGAATTGCGTTTAAAAATTTGGGGATATGTCATTCCTGGACCTCGAGATGTCACCATACAATACAACATGAAAGCACTTTCCGTCTTCGCCGGCTGGACCAGCACAACCCCGGTACCCGTCATCCTGCACATCTGCATTGAATCACGAATTTTCGGAATGAAAAACCTGCAACTCTCATTTGGAACATTCTATCGGGACTCCAACATCTTCTTTCACGCTTCCAAGATCTACTTCGACTTCCCCCGCGATACCCTCGTCTTCGGAAATGGAACAGGAGAAGCACCTCAGGATTACCGGCTTCCCGTTTTTCTAGGCGGCGGACATCACGGCGCCAATGATGCGGAGAAGGTGGAGCGACTGTCACTGGATATCAACGAAGATTGTTACGGAAGGCGAAATACTTTGTTCTGGGATGAAATTAAGGAATTCACCGCGCTGAAGGAGGTCACGTTGTATGCTTGGGAGAACGATGATATGAAGCGAGAGCTGATGCGGAAGTATCGGAAGACATTGTCATATGTGTCGCATCATAGCCCTGAGTGGGTTATTCCTCGTGTTACTGTCAAGACAAATTCTGGTTCGGATTGGGGTGAAGTCGAGCAAAGGCCATGGAGTGGACGTTTTCCCCTTTACTAGTTGTGCTCTGCGTACAGCTAAGGACAGCATCACGTATCCGACACTGCGGTATCAATCTGCTGAGCTTGTATGAGTCTATCTGACGGCGGAAGCTAGCACAGTGATGTCATCAATGAAATAAATGGATACTCAAACATGCCGTTCTGTTTCTCATTTCTAATGTACGCGAAATTGCTCTGCATGCTCTTGTACTGCTTTGATTCACTGCACTTTCAAGCTGTGGTATTTTGTCTTCGTCTTCACAGGTCCTCTTCTCGCACACTATCTCTTCTCAATCAGTTGTCAAAGTGGGATGAGCATGAAAGTATGAGAATATTTGTATTTCTAATAATGTTGGTCTAACCTCGATATTATACTCCAAGCACCAGCCCACCAATGCCTATCCAAATATAGCATTGCGGCGATATCTTCTTATCGAATGACGATATTAACCCAATGAGTCCAGCGGTCAGAATCTCGCTACTTCTGATCAACTCCCATTAAATCAACTCCACCCAGACTCCAATAAGGAGAATATGTCGAACCAAAAAGCCTCAGCCTCCCGTCAAAGGAATATCAAGCCCCAAAACCAACCGACGCCAAAAAATTCGCCCATCACCAAAGCCCAAAACACCAAACTCCCGCCTCCAAGAAGCTTCCATCAAACCGAATTTCTCTCCAATAATAATAATATGTCCAACCAAAAAAGAAGTCCTGCTGCCAATAAAAAATTGGAGCTTAAAAACCAACCGACGACAAGAAATTCGCCCAACCAAACCGCCTCCAGAATAAACACCGTCCAAGGTTAATAATGTCTCCAACCAAAAAAACAAACTCAAAAGGAAGAAAAGCGCTAGCACCACCTCATCAATTAAACATTAGCGGCCCAGCACCAATCGCATCGACATCCAACCCGAACGACACACCACCAAAAACGAAACCCAACAACCCCAAATCTCTCAACGGAGCAGGTCCTAGCAGCAAGCAAATCCCTTCTTCACCCCGCCACCCAGTACTCCACCCTTATTCCCCAGTGATGGTTTCGTGGTGACAGTAGCGTTTAGTGAATAGCTCTGCCGCTTGTGAATCATGGGCGTCCCCGTATCGGTGATCCTGACGATTTTATCGCGTGTTTTGACGATGGGTTCTTTGGTGTTGAAGGAAGATGAAGTCGTTTGGAGTGGTGTGTTGGGAAGAGTTGGTATTATGATTGTAGAGATAGGGATGGGCAATGCGAGGGTTGTGCCGGTGAGGATGGCGGTTATGAAGTGGAGGATAAGAATGAAGTAATGCATGGTGCGAGAAATTCCAAAAACGGAGACAAAGGATGGGATAATGTGGGCCAAAAGTTTGAGGGTAGTTCTGGGGCGTGCTGGGGTTTGTACTGAAGGGATATTGCGGTTTCTGAAAACTTTGAGGTCGTGGCCTGCACTTGCTGAAAAGGGACGCCGAATGATGGATAAAGTCGAATATCATATTGGGGAGAGGTAATTTATGTATAAAAACGAAGAGGAAGAGAGGTTGGGGATCCCATATCTTGATTAGCAAGTGAAAGTGCTAGTATGACTCCGTTCTACAAATTCACTTACCTCACTCTCTTCTCTCTTCGGTCTCAGTAAATCAAATGGCGGGGAACCAATCCCGTTTGTTTCCGAGATCCCGGGTTCCATTGCCCTCACTTACTAAGCTCAGATATATTGAGTGGCGTAAACCTTACTTCGATCACCTGGAGGGGTTGTGGCGTTTTGGTGTGGAGTTGATATGAGCCGGACTTGAAGGTACGGCTGGTTTGGGATAAGTGGTGGGTTCTCGAGGTGGTGGGGGTGAAAGTGAAGGTGAAGGTTAAGGTTTGAGGGGGGGTTTGTGTTGAGTAGGGACTCGCTTACATCGTTCCACCACGGCGACCTCCTTTACGGTATATTATCGTTGGCGACTTCCAAGCGAATGATGAATCTGCCATCGTATCCCCGACAGCAACTCCATCCTGCCATTTGAAAACCACGACAGTTATCTTTCGTAGCAAATAACGTCGCCCCGTCCATTACGTCGTTGAGTTGTGAAACTTTTGGTGCCCGATTGTTTTGCTGTTGGTATCCGACTGAGAAATGGTTCTGTCTCGTCATTTGTCTCGTGGGTTGAAGAGAAGATTGGAAGGAGAAGCCGAGCAGATGAAAATTCAATTAGAGTTGGGGGGACGTTTGATTCACGTTCGATTGATCCAGCCATTTTGATTATGCAGACATTCACATTGGTAGATGACCACTCAGGGTCTCTAAAGCGCTTCGTTATCTCGCCTTATCTTCTACCGTCAACGCATTCGGATTATTTGAGAATGAAAACCGAATGCGTAGGTACATTGAGCGGAAGGGGGTTAGCCCAACCACCTGAGATATCACATCACCTCACGATCCTCGCAAGAGGCGCACGAATCGTCGCCCAACCTCCAGCAATCATACTTTACCACACTTGTACGCTCCTCTCTCGGAGACCCGGGTTGATCAAACAGCGAACACGAGGATCAGGCACTGGCTCAAAATTACCGTGATTTACAACTTTTACAACTTCGAGTGAATATCGCTTAACGCAGGTCCACGGCACCGATCGAGTTCCTAGATCACTGGTACTCAGTGCTAGTGAATGGAAATTTCAATAGTCTTTGAAGCTGAAGTTATTTCCCCCCAGCGGTTGTCCATTCAAAGTCCGCAATCTGCTCAGATTGAGATGCACGAATGAAAATCCCACTCATGGGAATGAAGCTTGAAAGAAGTTTGATTACCGATATGTTTCTGTAAAGCTACTATTCCTAAAGCCCACCAATACTTCAAACCATTATTGACTTCCTTACCCAGGATGAGCCCGCGCCGAACCCCTGCCAAAAATACAACACCCCCTAACCATCATTCGCCAGCAAATGCATCAAGTTGAAATCATATCCATTGAGTCACACCATGAGAGAACGGAGTGTCTCTACTTTCAAGCATCAGTAAAGAATTTCCAGAAAAGTATGAAGGGAAAAGGGAAAAGGGGAAAATAACTTACAAAAAAACGGTTTGGTGATGAGTAGCGATCATGCGTGACCTTCATCTGCCGCATCAACATAGCCCAGAAGCCCATCCTCAAAATCATCATTCAAAACTTTCCGTGGAAGAACATCCTCATCTCGTCGATCAACCTCGCTCTGCAAGAATCCATTCAATTCCTGTTCGACTTCTTCCAAGTCGCCACGAGCGTTATTGCGTCTATATATTTCACTTGCTAAAAAGCAACGTATCCGATCCACATAATCCCCGATGTCCTCACATGCCGCTGATCCAAACTTCACACCACTGGCACCAGCACCACCAGCACTATTTTCGCCGATAATTAGCACGATGATTTTCGCACTTCGGGGGGTTAGTGGTCTCTTCTTCGGATGTTGACTTACTCTCGTTCACTGTGTTGGTTATCTGGGCTGATATCAAGCTCGTTTGAGCGGGCTTGAGGATGTCTATGCTTGCGATGGCGAGCATCTAATGTTCTTTTATCAACCTCTCCGTGAGGAATGTACATAGACGCTTTTGGCTGAGCGTCACGATCGTAGAGTTTGACGTCTTGACCGGTCAGGTCTCTGGAGAAGAGGGGAAGTGCGAGGGTGGAGGCGCTTAGAGCGAGGAGGGAGAGGATTTGGAGCTTCATTTTGTCTTTGTGTAAATTTTTAAAGTTGGTATGTATTTTGGAGTAGGTAATGTGGATAGTGTAGTGCTTTGGAATAGTAAGGTGTTGAGGTTTTGTTTTGGGGTTGAGATTCGAGGTGCTTGGGGACTTTATACTCTGGAGAAATAGGGGTTGTGATTGAAGGGGTAATTGTGATTGCGGAAGTTTGGATTGTGAGTGTGCTTCATTGTTGGGAGTTGGGAAGTGAGTAATGCAGATGAACTACATGTGGGATACTGATACTTGGAATGTGATATCCTCATGAATGTACTGTAAGCTTAGATGAAATACTCACCAACTATGTAGGAAACTAAATGGTTACCCAGAGAATCAGAGATAGTGGCTGCTTGGCCAAAAAGACACTGCTGTGATTCCACTAAGAAAGACGGCAGGAGTTTTTGATTCCTGATGCGAGCGTTTTTCCGTCACTTTTAGTTATTTTGGCGTTCAAACTTCTCATGGAAAAAGTGTACATCGAGACTCATACCGTGCTACCTGGATATCCAAAGAAACCCATTCATTTATTCAAACAAAGGGTCAAGTTTTACCGTCTCCTATTTGCAGTATTCGGTTAAGCGAGGACCAAGCCCATTCCTTTGTTTCACAACTTCACTACATAGGCCATTCATTTCAAACCTAAGCATAGCCCTAGAGTGCTCCTGAATCGAAGCCTGATTACAGTATGAGTTCCCTACGTGAATACTGTAGAGTCTTAGAAGTCGTCAACTTCGCAGCAACGTAGTCACTAGACGTCAAAATCCTTCAAATTAGACAAAACGTCCTTCAAAATAAAAATTAAGAGAATGTCTTTTGGCGGAAACTCGCGGTACTGATTAGGTTCTTAGGTCAACATATTAACCATAAATAGTACACTGAGAAAGAATATATATATTACACGATTATAAGTATTAGAAACCCTTTTAAGGCATCTATAATATATACATCTTTTTCGGTAACTTTAAAACTTTCGAAAATTGATCCGATTTTTATATTTATCGATAAATAAACTCTCTAAAATATAAATTCCATGTCACGAGGACTTCAATATGTGTGTGTGTGAAAGGCTTGATTCTCTGAGCTAGGCTACAGGAGAGGCTATATAGCCTCTCAGGGTGGCACGTGCACGGTCCGACGACCACATGACATTCCAATTCTAAACCCTTCTTACCTCCGAATAGCGGGATAAGAATTAGAATAGGATTATTATTTCTCTCTTTTCCTTCTTTTAACCCTTTTATACCCTCCTTAATTTCTATTATTTTAAAACTCTTAATTTAGAAATATACTTTTAGAACTATTATAACTATTAAGATCTATCGGAACCTCTTAAAAATTATTAATATCCATCTAAACTCTATTTAAATAGCCGATCCCCCCTTTCGTATTACGCTTTAAATATACTTCTAAAAGCTCTAAAAAGTTATAATTAAATATTATAAGGCTTTTTTTTAAAGGTTCTAACCTCTAATCTTTCTTTCCTAATACTTTATAATATCGAATAAGCGGTTTTATAAGCTCTAAAACTATTTAAACCCTCTCTTCTTTATTTAACGAAAATATAAAAATTTCCTATATATAAACTATATTTATATTTAAAGCCGAAATTAATAAAATATTACTTATTAATACTAATAATAATAATATAAAAAACCCCCTTTTAAATATTCGTAATTTAAAGAAAAAAGAATATTAATTCTTTCTTAAAAAATTTTTAAATTATTAATATAAAAACTTAATTATTAATACTTTTTATTTAAAACTTAAAAAAGCTTAAAATTTCTTATATAATATAATTAAAATTCTTTCAATTAAATCTGGCTTTATTTTCTATATTCTAATAAAAACTAATTTAGAATCCCTTAAAAATTATTATAATATTATAATAAAGCTTATAAAAGCCTCTCCTTTTAATACCTTTCATTTATTTAAAGAAAATCAATTAAAAACTATTTTTATTTTTATTAATATTTCTTATATTTATATAACCCTTAATATAAATCTTGAAAGTTTATTTATAAAAGTTATCTTTAACTTTATTTATAATTAAATTAATATTACTCTTTCTAATATTTACCCTATAAATATATATATAATTAAACGATTTATTATAAACCTTTTTCTCCTTTTAATTAAATAAATTATATATTTTTATAAAAATAAACTCTTAAAATATATATTTAAATATATTATAATATACGAATATTATATTAACTTTTAATCTCTTTTAAATAAAAATAAGATTTCTTATAAATAATATAGAAAATACTTTAATTAATATAATTTTATAAGATACAATAAGCCTTAATATTACCGTTTATATAATATTACCTTTTATTTAAAAAAAGATTACCCGAAATATATAAAAAAAGAGATTAATAACTATTATTATAAGCTTAAATATATATATTATTTAAGCTCTTATTTTTCGAACTTTAAAGATTATTTATTTCATTTTAATTTAAATAAAAAACAATTTACTTTTATATAAACTAAAACCATTTATAATTAAAATAAAAGAGAAAAAAAAATTATAAAAAGAATTTACTTTATAATAAGATTATTTTAATCCCTTTTAACTAATAAAAATCTTAAATTAATAGCTTATAAACTCCGATTTTAAATTATATAAATATTATTAAACCTATTTTAAATTATATAATTCTAATTTTAACCCTTATTATTAATAATATTAAAAGCATTTCTATTAACTAAAACCGCTTTAATACTTTAATTAAATCTTAAAATAATAATAATAAAACCTAATCTATTAATACCCTAAATAATTACTTATAGTTATAATAATCGAATTAAACTTTAATATCTAATAATTCTTTAATATAGTTATATTAAAAGTAATACTATTTATAAATCTATTTTCTAATAAACTTTTAAAAAGAAAATCGATATAATTCTTATTTAAGAACCTTATATCTAGAAATATAATATTAATAGAAATATTACTAAAAGATATAATAATTATATTTATTTTGAATTAAATTATAAATAAATAATAGACTTATCTTTAAAAATAATAATTTATATTTATAAAAATATACATATTATAATTAATTAAGTTTCTTATATTTAATCCGGCATTAAATATAAAGATCTCCTTTTTATTAAAATTATAAATAATAATACTATTCCTTTTACGATTATAGATATTTATAATACCAGAAATTCATTAATTAATAAAAGAAATATAATTATTTATATTATAAATTTAACGATATTTAAATTTAATCGTTTCTTTCTTATAAGAGATTTTAACTTATAAAATATATTATAATAACTTTCTTTTCTTAATAATCCCTTTAAAATCTCGAAAGAATTCATAAAATAAATAAAGAAAAAGAATATAAATATATTTATTAAATTAAATTTAAAAATATAAAAAGAGAATAATATATTTAATCTTATAATCTATTTCTTAAACCTCTTTTAACTCTATTTATATATAATAATTAATATAAATTTATATATTAAATTAAATTATTATCTTTTAATTATATAAATTCCTTAAATCTACTTTATTAACCCTAAAATTAAAAGCTTTTATATAAATATATTTAATAAAGAACTTTTTATAAAATTCTTTTTTAATAATATATAAAAAGAAAAATAATATTTTAAAAACTTAAATAATCTTATAAATTTAAAGATTAATAATTTAACGAAATTTATTATAAATTCGTTATATAAAGCCTTAAAAATTAATTATAATTAATTTTAATAAAATAATTATAAAAAAGCTTTTAAAAGTTCTAAAAATAATAGAACTTTTAATTCTAAAAGATTAATTATTAAAATAAAATACTTCTATTATATTATTCTTATTATAAAAAAGAATCACTTAAATAAACTTATTAATAATATAAAAAAAAACAAGAATATTTTTAAATTTATTAATTAATATAAAACTATTGAAGCTTATAAATCTCCTCTTTTTCGGGATTTAATTTCCAAAGAATTTAAATATATTATTATTATAAAACGTAATATCTTAATTAAATCCCTTTTTATTAATAATATAAAAATTAATAATATCCCTTTTAATATTTTGATAATCATAAATAAAACTATTAAATTCACGGAATTTATTAAAAAATATATATTAAAAATTAATTCTATTATCTCTAATAAAGATAAGATTATTACCCGATTATATAAACTTAAATAAACTCTTATTTATAATCTCGTTTTTATATTCTTTAAAACATATATTAATATAAAATATTATTTAACGTGGTTTATCACCGAGCGGCGCATATCACCGAGCGGCGCACTTTTAGCGATTCCACCACCCCATCACTTTGACACGCGTTTTTTTGTATTC
>QYAP01000652.1:0-24588 GCA_003988905.1 Hymenotorrendiella dingleyae
TTTTATTATATTTTAGGGTGGTGGGGTAGTAGAAAAGTGATCGGCTCGGTGTCCTGATCGGCTCGGTGTCCTGATCGGCTCGGTGTACAACCACGTTATTTAATTTGAATAAATTTAAAATAAATTAATATAATATTAATTTTAAAGGATAAAATAATTTAAATATAAACTTATATTTTATCTTTTAATTATCTTAGCTTAATTTTAATTAATACTTTTATTTTAATATATATTTCGATTTCGATATCTTTTTATATTTTTATTATATTTCTATTATTAATAGATTTAGAATTATTTTATAATATTTTAATCTCGAATTTATTTTTATAAAGTTTATATTTTTTTATAATAATATTAATAAGATTAAATAGAATTAAAAGTAAATAAAAAGCTTTTATAATAAGATTAAAATCTTTTATTATAATCTTTAAATAAAGAATATTTAATTTATAATTAATTATAATAAATTTCTTATAAAATTTAATAAGATTTATTTTAAAAATTTATGAAAT
This sequence comes from Hymenotorrendiella dingleyae, assembly GCA_003988905.1. Taxonomy (NCBI): domain Eukaryota; kingdom Fungi; phylum Ascomycota; class Leotiomycetes; order Helotiales; family Helotiaceae; genus Hymenotorrendiella; species Hymenotorrendiella dingleyae. Next base: position 513 of record QYAP01000652.1, read on the forward strand.
ATTATTATCGATTTTATTTATTTTATTAAAGTTTTTCGAATTAATATTGATATTTATAATTAAATTATTATTTTTTAAATATAATTTTAAGTTTTATTAATTATTAATAATTATAATTATAAATAATATTATTCTTAAGAATATTTAAATATTAAAGAATTTTATAATAAGGAATTAATTAAGTTTATTATTTTCTTAAAAGATTTATTCTTTAAATTATAAATTAATAATAATCGATATTCTATTAAATTTAATAAAATCATATATATTATTAAACGTTTATATAATAAAATTAGAAAAATCATTAATTATAATATTATAATTAAAGGTAAAATTCTTTTTAAAGATTTTAATAAGATTTATAATATTTTATATATTATAATTAAAGATTTTAATAAAATTAATATTATTAAAAATAAATTATTAAAAGAAAAATAAAAAGATCGTTTTCTTATTAACTTTTGTCTTAATTTCTTAGCTTTTATTAAAACTTGCTTTCTTTATATCTAATAGAATAACGAAAATAATTAAAATTAAGTTTAAATTAAATAATACCTTTTAATTAATTAATTTAATATTAACCTAATATTATATTACCTTAAATTATTTATAAGTTATAACGAATTCGCTCTTTTTATAATATACTATTAATAAAACTTTAAATAAATTAATATATATATTATATTTAATTAAAATTATCGTAAATAATTTAAACAAGGTGTTTCTGGCAGGCCAGAAGGGGAAAGCCTAACCTTTTATTTCCTTCGTTCCCCAGGAAATGGAAGGCTAGGCTTTTCCCCTTCTTGGCCTTTTGCCAGAAAAAACCTTGCCCCCAGGGGAATCTTTTGGTGGTATCAGGGTCGTGGTAGAGTCAATAGGGCGTGTAGGAGGTAAGGAGGAAGTGCGCGTATCCATGAATTCAAGAGGGGGCGAAGCACGTGCGGGGGAGGCTCATGCGGCTCCTGCGGGTAAACCTCGGCATATGCAGGCTGGCAGGTGGCTCGAGCTTCCACCGATGCGCCAGCTTTCTAGCTTTGCGCAACCACGAATAATAGACCGATTTTGACGATTTAAATTGATCACGATAGCTTCAATTAATTTCAGTACGTGTGTGACTTTATCTAATTATCGGTGAGTGGCGCATTGTAGGAGGTGGAGTTGAATTGATCGCGATGTATTCTGGTGGTGTTTTGTTGGGGTGTGGCTAGGTGTGGCTTTCCTTCGGAGGGAGGTTTATGCGGCTCCGGAAACCAAACCTCGGCAGCCTGATGAGTGTGTGTCATCGGCGCCTCCTACTTAAATGTGCTGCACAACCACGAGTTCTTGTCGCATTTGGCCAATTTAAATTGTTCACGATAGATGTAATTATGCTATATAATTACGCATGTTTATTAACAATTTGATGGGTGGCGCATTGAGATATGAGGGGGGTTAGGCGGGTTCGCTATGGCTCACAAACTGTTGGGGTCGAGGTCACGTTACCGAGCTTTTTGACCGGCCAACCAGATCGCTTCAATTAACGCCGACGTTAAGTCCGAAGGAAATTCACCCCTTCTCTCGGATTTGGGAAAGGTTAAGCTTTAATCATTAAAATCGATTAATTATTCATTATTATATAAGGCGTAAAAGTTAAATTAACGTATCGAATCTTTTATTATATTTATATATATAATTATATTCTAATAAAATGTTATTAAAATATATCGATTTAAATTTTAAATTTTATATAAGTATTAATAATAAATCGATTTAAATTCTTTAAATTAATTATAACTTATAATATAATTTATTTAATTATCGATATATAATATATTATAAGAAATAAAATTAAATTAATTAAAATAATTAAATCGGTAATATTAATAAAAGCTCGAATTACCTTATATTATATTATTTATTAGATTTATATATATTGAAATTAATCGTTAAAAGTTATATTAAACCTCCGACTTCTAATATTATATATATTTTTCCCTTTTTAAGATTTAAAATTATATATTTTTCTTATTTATTTATATATCTTTATAATAATTATAATATTATTAAAATTTAAGAAAATATATTTTATAATATAAATTATAAAATAATTATATTTATAAGTTTCTTAAATAATTATAATATCTTTTATCGTAATATTTATATATATTTTATTTTCTCTTATATTTAAGGTTATATATATTTCCTATTAATATTCTATGCGTTTTATTAATTCTATTATTATTTTAATATTATTAAAAGATTCTTTTAAAATAAAAGAATTAAAGTCTTATTCTTAAATATCTTAGATTCTTTTAAAGATAAAGGTTTTCTAATATAAGATTAAAAAAGAGAAAATAAAATTTATACTTTTTATATTCTTTTAAAAAATAAAAGAAAATATAAAAAAGTAAATTTCCCTTTTTTTTAGCCCGTTAAAAATATCTTATTATTTATATTAGATTTAATAATATTTATAAGTTATTTATTTAATATAATAGGCTTTTATAATTTTAATCTCTTTTATAATTTATAATTAATCTTTTTATTATTTTAAGATTATATATTATTATTTTAATATTTTAATATTTAAATTATTAATATTTAATCGAAAGAAAACTAATTAATTTATAATATCCTTATTTCTTTAAAGCTTTCTCTTTAAATTAAAATATTAAATCTTAAAAATTCTTATATAATATATATATATATATTCTTATTCTTTTATATTATTAACGGAAAGATTATTACGAAATTAACGGAATATAATTAAATAATTATTAAAAGTAAATTAAAATATAAGAAGATTTTAAATTAATTATTAAATTTATTTTATATCTTTTCCGTTATAATTAGATTTATATTTTAATAAATTATCTTTTTTTAATTTTAAATAAAGTTATTATTTTTTACGATACATTTTTAAATGAATAAAATTTATATAAGAGAAAGATTTAAAGCCTTCGAGATTAGCGCCATTGTCAGGAAAAAGAAAAATTGATATAAGCTTTTTAGGCCTCCGAGATATGCTAAAGCACTCCGGTTGGTCAAATCCGAGTTTCGGGCGGTGAAAGGAGGCAGAATGCCTAATATAGCACGACCAATACCCCTTTTGACTAGCTTACGGGTGCGCCTCGGGGTTGATGGGAAGCTATTCGCACCTTCGCTCCCGATGTTCCAAGCTCGCTTTGCTATTACGGGAATAAGTCAAGTTCACGTCCGGAGTATCTAGTAGCTCTACGACCAATCTACATCCTCCTCACTAATCAGAATGTCTGGTCCAGTCCCAGCCAACCATCCTCTCGCTGGACTTCGCGGTCTTCGTCGCCCTCGAGCAATCTATAGAAATTGCGACAAATGCATCACGTAAGTTAAGAGTCAACATCCATACTATGAAGACACATTGGCTGACAAGCCTCAGACAGAAGGTTGGCGCGGGTGTTTGTGTCGTGGGTGTGAGGGAATGGAGGAATATATCCTCAACTCTCGCTTAGGAACTCTTTCTAGCTTCGTAGCCAACTTTCTAATATAATGAGTATTGACAGCGTTGTACCCGTTTCCTGACAGTGGACCCGGGAGATGGGGACTGCACGAAGTGTATCACTGCCAATAGGGCTGGTGTTGCCTGCACCTGGAAGCTGGTCAACGGTTGACGTCCCGGCCCGGTGGGTGCTCGTGGAGATGAAAAGTTCCTCCTCTATCGTTTCGAGGAGGTTTTGGACAAGTTAATGCCTCCAATACGCAACTGGAACGTGGTAAATGACTATGCCTGGGTCCGTGTACCACAGGTCACTGTTCAGGCCGTGTGGGGCGAATTGGTGGCGTTGGAGGGGGCCGTTGTTAGGGAACGGATACAACGATGTCAATACCAAGTTCAAGAGGTAAATTGCCTACGAGGAGAGAAATGGTTCGATAAGCGAACCATGAAGATATACTACAAAAGTGGGTCTTGGCCCCCACCATTCCATTCCCTCACAGCCGTTTTGGGTCTCTATCAAGCAACAGCCCTCGTAGCTGACCAAACAGGTCATCCGGGCACTGTCGACCGTTCCCTCGCTGCGGGCTTCCGGATGCTCGATTTCCTCGACAATCAAATCGAGGCAATTCGAGCCATGTTTTATGTGGAGTTGGTTCGTGCTTCGAGGGATGACATGGACCAGAAGGCGCGCGACGCTCACAAAGGGGGGGCGGCGGGGGGGGCTTAGGCTTGGTGGGATTTGGGTAGAAGTCTGGTTTTTTTGTACTCAGTTTAGTTTTTCTGGTGGTGGTTTTCTGGGAGTTTGATGATTTGTTGTAAAAGTACATTTTCCACGGTTTTCTTGTGGCCAATCATGGCACAACAATTAGTAATTGGAAGTTTTTCTATTGAAAATGAATCACTTCTCTGATGTTCTTAAGTTTTCTGATCATCTTTGTGATTTTCATTTCACTTTTTGATTGAAATGTAGTTTGAAAAGTGTAGAGATTAGAGAATAAGAACACTTTAGTTTTTTTTACTTAAGCAGATCTTTGGTATTATCTTGAATTTGGTTTCATGCTATCTTATGTTCTCTTTCAATCTCTTTTAAGAACTTAACTTGAAATAAATGTTAATTAGAGGACAATAACTTGTATGACTAATGCTCTCTGGTATTCTATCAAATATCCCTTCAATCTCTTAAATGTTCTCTTTCAATCTCTTTTAGGAACTTAACTTGAAATAAATGTTAATTAGAGAACAGTAACTTGTATGACTCATGCTCTCTGGTATTCTATCAAATATCCTTTTAATCTCCTAAATGTTCTCTTCTGATCTATTCTGAAATATTGAATTAGAATGAAGATTAATTAGGGGATAAGAATAACACGTGAAAATATATCATGTGAATCTACCTTTTATCCTCTGATACTCTATCATTCTATCTTGTTCTCTCCTTTAACCTTCTCCAGGAACAAGACCTAAAATGAGTGGTAATAAAAGGAATAAGAATAACACATTAAAGGCCTGTTTGAATGTGAATATTTCTAACTTTGGAATATTACAAAACTACCCCCTTGCTATGAGGTGACTAAGCCACCAATTTGAGTTGTAGTACAAAGCTCGCAAGATCGCTTTGGATAAAGACAAGGCAAATTAGCTGACTATTGGAAGAATAGCCAAGAAAAAGACCCAAAGAACACTTACAAGATGAAGAGTGATGAACTTGCAATGAAGCAAGGACAGAGGGAATCGACGGAGGGAATATTTGGGTGATGAATAGGGCGAATTTACAGCGAAAGGTACCGAAAACCGTGGTAGGAAGGGATCGGATTCTGAAAATTGGTAAAGTAAAGAGGTTTTTCTGGAGAACAAAGATGGGAATTTGGAAAAAAAAGTGTCAAATCATCAGGTAAATGCACAAGGATGTGAGAGAGATGAATAGAAGACGAAGGCGCTGCAAAACGCGCGGAAAAAAAGTACTTTTACAACATATCAACAGTCCAGAACCACCACCTGCAGAAAACCACCACCAGAAAATGTAAACTAAGTACAAAAAACAAAAAAAAATACCACCCAAATCCCACCAAATCTAAACATCCCCTGCTCTCGCTGCCCGAAGCTGGAATTCCAAGTGCTCAATGTGAGCGTCACGTGCCTTCTTGTCCAGATTGGCCGAAGCCCGAGTCATCTCCGCATACAAAATATCTTGAAACTGCTCGATTTGACCCTCGAGATAGTCGAGAAACTCCCATCCGGCCAGAAGGGAACGGTCGGGGCTGTTGGGGTGGGCGGACTGGTCCTCGGCAACGGACTTTGTATGAAATAATGCCGAAATAGCATGTTCCATGATATCTAGCTGGCCCCACAGGAAGAGAACTGTAGTCTTGGGGTGGTCCCAGACATAATTGGTGGCCAAGCCACAGTGCACGAGAAGGGGGATTAAGTTGTCGAGGGTCTCATCCACGCGGAAGAGCAAGTATCGTTCGTCCCCACAAGCGCCCACCGGACCAGGAAGGCCTTGCTCCAACTGCCATGTGCAGTTGTTACCATTGATGCGTAGGCAACGCACGCAGTTCGTATGGCCTGCGGCGACCGTGCATTGGCCTGCTGAGACTCTCTGACTGAGAAATGTTAGCCAAAATTAGTGTTTTCATAGCATGAATGTAGACTTACACCGAGCAGATGTCGCAAAGACTGTACCCCGGTTTTCCTTTACGAGCGCGGCGAAAGCCACCTGGGAGTGGGTTGGCTGGGGCTTGAGCTTGCATGGTGAGTGGCGAGAAGGAGGTAAATTAGGCGGAGAGCTATAAGGACAAGGCAAATTAGATGACTATTGGAAGAATGGCTGAAAAAAAGACGCAAAGAACACTTACAAGATGAAGAGGTACAAGTGTATGATGTTGCAGAAGAATCTGCAAACGATGAAGATGTGAAGATGTGAAGAAAGGATGTAGGGAAACCGTGATTTGGCGAAAAACTGCTGAAAAAACGCGTCTGAATTATGTAAAAGGAGCCAAACTATCAAGAAGAGAGATATTAGACTGCAATTACTGTGCCGATGTCGATTCCGTTGGTGCTTGCTTTGAAAATAAGGCCTACGAAGGGGACTACTTTATACAAAACCTTCGTGATCTGGGGTTCTAACCGAGTGATTGGGACTACGACCTACTACGAGTGGTTGATTGCGAATGCTATAGGTCGCGGATTGTGGCGGAGCTTAGCTACATGCAGACTGAAATTGATAGGCAGTGGTTGCAAGCTGCCGTGAGTCTGTAAAAGTGACGGCGAGCCTCTCATTGGCTGATTGGAGTTCTCCTAGCTTGCAATCACGAAGCTAAGCTATACCCAGACCCACCTCTACGCGTTGTAGCAGTTCTCGAAAATTGCAAACCTTGCAAGAACAAGAATTACGGATTTTGTCCTTTGTGCTGGCAAAAAGCTCAAATTGCAGTCATTGCCAGTCAAACTCCTTACCTCTTCGCTCGAGAGAGTTGCAATGGCGCGTCTACGTCTTAATTTGAAGCGAAGTGAAGTTGGGAACCTCTTCGTGGCTGTAGATTTAGACAAGTCTCCGCAGATGGCTGGTTTCTTGCGGCGCGAGGACTTGAATTGATGCGCTTCAAGCGCCTTGGCCTTGACCACTCTTGTATCTTCTATTGTGATATGCACCGTGAAGATACCATTCAAATGGTCTTTGTTGCCGTGCTGCAAGCAAAGCATACTGCCCAGCAAAGTCAAGTTAAATTTGTGTTGTGCTATCACGTGCGTCCGGCGCTCACTGCAAAAGGGGATAACAGGGTAAGCAACCGAACAAAGTTGAAAAACTTCACCCACATGAACACGCACAACACCAACTTTGGAGCCTCTAGCAGGTATAATTCATTACAGCGACAAAATAAAGTTCGGTATTTTGAGTCGTTAGTAGGGTTGTTACCGCCAGCGACAGACAAGGCGCATTGTCATTGCGTGAAAGGAAACGACTGACCAGAAAGCACACAGTTAATGCTCAATTGAGCTTCGCCCATACCCACCGTGGCTCCCTTCGCGACGATACATTAAGCGCCAGCACCTGCGATCGCCTTCGAAGCCGTAGCCAAATCAAGGCATGTGGAAGAGCTCCTGAATGCTGTGGTTGAGCAGAATGCTGTGTGGCGACGCCCTTCTCGAAGAAGCCAAAAGTGGCACACCCGAAGATATTTCAGGATTCCAGGCTTCGCACACTTTTACAAGGAGAAGAAAGAGGAATTTACGACTAGATGTTCTTTCCGCAGACCTACGATGACTTCCAGCCTCCTCCTAGCTCCACGTCGTACCTTCCTACTCGAAAAAATCCAATACTCCCCACACTCTGGATATCCCTCACAATCCGATGTTATTCAGGATCGGCATTCACAGTACCTTAACCTAACGGACTCCATCGTTCATGGAACATGCGAACGAGATACCCAGCGAGCGCAACGACGATTCGCATACACGCCATACACTGTCTAATGGCCCACGGCGATCTTTTATCGAATTACAAACCTCATCTACCGCTACGTCAAAGATGGACGTCTTCCGCAAATACAGCGTCGTCCACTCAGCCCGATTGAGAAACTTCAGCCCGAGTTGGGGGTTTATATTTCATTTGTCATATGGTGGAATGGCGTTCTGCTAAGGCCAAGGTACGTATCGTTCGCTATGTTGTCTTTATTAACAAAGCTGACTTTTCATCTAGGTCAGCAGCTATGCCGAGTTTTCCGACGAAGACGAAGACATGGCAGACCCGAGTATGCAAATCAAGACCGAAAACGGCCAGGCCTCTACTCAAGAGTCCGAAGACGACCACCTCAGTACAGTCGCAGGAGTACTGTGACACCTGTATTTAGAACAAAGAACCCCTGCCTATAAGGCATACCCTGGAGAACTCTCTTGTAGATCATAGAATACAACTCCATCTTGCCACAACTATGCGAACCTTCGTGTATCTAGTACGCTCCTCTACCGCGACGTCCTCGACAGCTTAGACTCCGAGCGAACGAAGCGAAACAGCACATGGGCGGATGTTATTCATACGGAAGCACAGGAACAGCAGCTTTAATCGCTATGGCAGAGCTTTACCTAGTAAGGAATCAGGCTTGACTCTCGCGATGGCTTTGACTAACTACCGAAGCCTCGAGCTAAATAACCAAGTTCTGGTGGGGCTAATCGAGACAAAGGAAGGAACTAGTTACTGGATGAGTTTATACCCTCGCCACGTTTTAATACGATAATGGGAGGGCCTAGCGGGGTTTGCGATTAGGCAAACGCGCGTATATTTTAAGCATTTTCAACAGCGTTTTTTGAGCCAGGAAGGGGACACAGAGCAGACCAGTTTTGGTAGGTTCCTAGGGTAGTTTCAATCCATCTCTGCCAGCCGACCGATTCGTAGTCTTAGAAAGCAATGAAAACCTGTAGCTCTGGTGTCAAGATTTCCTCGCAGATTCCCATGATTGAGAATTTTGTGCTCTTCGAAAACATTTGCAACGCGTAGAAGTGCGTCGAGACCCGAGAGATAGCTACACTCCGTGATTGCAAGCTGCAAGAAACACAATCAACCAATAAGAGCCTAGCCATCGCTCTTGTAAACTTACCTGCTCGCTTAGGGGGGCAGATTGCACTCCAGCAATGGCTAAGCTCCGCCACGTATAATCTTCGAAATCAACCAATGATAGCAAAGTTGCGTAAAATAAAATCCAATCACTCGCTTAGAATATCAAATCGCAGGTATTGTGTATAAAGTTCCCCTTTCGTAGGCCGTATTTTCCAAAAAACCAGACCACCACGACACCTTCTAGCGCGCCCTTCTTTGGCTGTAATTCCTTCTACTTCTTTTTCAATTCTTTTGAAGCCATTCCTCCGCGTTATTGGAGATTCTCCTTCGCGTTTTTAAAGTCTTTGCTTCCTAATACCACCACCTTCCTCGTTGGGCCTCGGTCTCATAATACGCGTCTTCACAACTTCGATCTCTTCATAACGTTCTCTTCACCGCGGATCCTCGCCAACCTCCTGTTCTCTTCTCCTCTCGCTCTTCAAATTAAGTTACTTTTCCCACATCTTGTAAGTGTTTCTGGGCTTCCTTTCCTCAAGTGTTTTGCAGCTAATTTACCTTGCATTTACAGCACCTCGACCACCCCAATTCTCTCTTCCTCTCACCATGTTTGATGAACCAGCCAATGGTGAGCCTGGATTTCGTCGTGCTCGCCGGGCCAAGCCCAATTATACCAATTGCGACCTCTGTTCAGTGTAAGCCAACTACCACAACATCCATACCCTAGAGACACACCCGAGCTAATTTGGAGTAGAAACAAGGTCAAAGCAAACACCTGCGTTGCCCAGCCCGGAAGTGCAGCCTGCGCAAGATGCCTTGCTATTAACAAGGTTTGCACGTGGGAATTGCGTGCTGGACGTCCCGGCCCAGCTGATACCCGCGGCGATCCCGGCTACCTACTCTGGCGAATGGATTCGACGCTGGATCAGATCATTCCTCTTCTGGTCCGATGGGACTTTGAAAAGAACTACCACTGGGACAACCTCACCACCACCCCCAATGTCGGTTTCATCTGGGGTCAACTGGACCAATTAGAGAATGCCGTTTCCGCCATTTACCACCACATGGAGGTTCCCGTTGCCCAAGATGGACGCCCAGATACCAGCAAGCGTTCCCTCGCCGCCGCCTTCTTGTTTCTCGACCATTTGGACAACAGGCTTGAGCAATTCCGCCAGTTCTGGTACGTGAACATGGTGGAAAGCCAGGAAGTCAGGGAGAGAGAAGCTCGGGAGATTGTGATTGCCGATTTGTAGTTGCAGCTTGCTGCTGCTAAGGAAGGAGAGCGACTTGCGGACGAGTTGGATGCTGCTGTGGCTCGTGCTCTGGCATAACTTTGGGTGGGAGATCGGGCTTTTTTTGTTGTTAGTTTAGCTCTTCTGGTGGGGTTTCGATTGGGAGGATTACTTGTAAAGTTACTTTGGTGGTGTGGCAGTGGTTTGTTTTCCGGACTGGCCAATCTTGGCGCAAGAATTGGTAGTCGGAAGTCCTTTTGTCGAGATAATGAATCACTTCTCCGATGATCCCAAAGTACCTGATCGCAATACAAGTCCAAAGAACCCCTTTCCCCTTAGTTTTCCGCTTATTATGCTAGACTATCATAGTGAAATAAAGCTAGAACAGAAGACATACACTTATCATCTATTAGCTCTCTTATTCCGACCTTTGTTCTCACTCATAGTTCTACTACAACAGAAATCAAAATAAAAGATTATTAGGCTTATAACCCAATTCATACGGTATGCCATCTATTAGCTCTCTTATTCCGATCTTTGTTCTCACTTATAGTTCCAATACAACAGAAATCAAACTGAAAGATTATTAGGCTTATAACCCAATACGGTATTCCACCCAACTGCATCCACTCGCTCCTGTTCTCACCTATAGTTCTACTACAACAAAAATCAAACTGGAAGATTATTAGGCTTATAACCCAATTAATACGGTATGCCATCTATTAGCTCTCTTATTCCGACCTTTGTTCTCACTCATAGTTCTAAAACAGCAGAAATCAAACTGGAATGTTATTAGGCTTATAACCCAATACGGTATACCGCCCAACTGCATCCACTCGCTCTTGTTCTCGCCTATAGTTCTAATACAACAAAAGTTAAACTGGAAGATTATGGGCTTCTAGCCCGTTACAGTAGGAGCTTATATCATACCGCATTTGGCTGATTCTCTCACTTACAATGTTTTCATCCTCCCCTCTAATTCAGACTAACTAAGAGAAATAGAAAACTAGAAAAGAAGGAATATAAAGCTCAGGCAAACATAAATAGAAAGCTCAAGCAAACCAGGCGAAAGGGAATTAAAAGTCCAGGCAAGCTGGAATTTACTTCCTAGCATAAATAAGCGAGAAGAATCGGTTTCAATTCGCAAGTGCTTCGGGTCCCCCTTTTCCCTTTCAAAACCCCGATACCCTCTCCTCCCAAAACTAAATAGACTAAGCGAAGGAATCTATTTCTTTAATAGACAGGGGAGGAGGTAGGCTGGGAGAGGATAAATGGAGGCTGGGCGATTTCCTAGGTAAGCTGAGGAGGAGAGGATGAAAATACTACTCACTTGTGACGCGTAGAACCCAGAATGGAACTTGTTTCGTTTTAAAGTTAAATGATCACCAAGTTTCACCACATGAGAAATCACTTCTCTTGATCGACCGATTAATTGATTGCAAACGTTAATTGATATAACTAAACAAACTCTTGATTGATTTTCTAGAATCCTGATCCCTTATAATACCACCCCATACTTCCTCAACTGCGCTCTTATATCTCCCCGACAACAACACACCAATATAACAAAACGAAAATATTCTTATCAATTCTCCCCCAAAATCAGTCCCAAAAGCATCAGTACTCAACCCATGAAGCCTCACTTCATCAAGAAGCTGCTTTTCCACCAAAACCCGTCGCAAATCCATCAGCAGAAACAGATCAACTGAGTATATTAAAAGTGCTAGTAGTAACCCCTCTGTCCTATACATATCCACATCAAGCACAACCCCATCTTGAACATCAATCCCCCACCAGCTATCATTTCGCAACAATAAATTCCCCAATCATCTCCACCCCCCATCTCCCACCCCCCATCTCCCATCCCCCTCTCCCCTACCCCTTCCCATTCCCATTCCCATTCCCTCCCTCTCCCTCTTCCTCTCCCAAATCCAACCCCCCCGCCAAAAAAAAAACCAAAAAACCGCGCATCCATCCTCCGTGAAGGCTTTACAGTACACTCTGAATCTTCAGATATGCTACTCTGCGGGAAAACTGTGAGATATTTTATCGCTTAGAGGTGGGGAGGAAGAGCTCAAAAATGAAATTTTCGGATTCCAGGGTAAGGGAATGGGAAGGGTAACTTGGATGGGAGGTCGAGCGGGAGACGACTAAGCTAGGAAACATCTAAATTACACAGCTCGAACTAACAAGTGGTGTAGGATTAATGTGATTTTCCATTTACTGTACTACCTGATCCAGATGTCGCATTATTTGCTTTTGATCGAGATGTTAAACGGTGAAGCGGCGCAGAGACAGAATGATATATACTGGAAAGGAAACGCTATCTGCCTGGCATTGTTTCGTGTATCATTGAAAGGCTAAGCCGAGAAATGAAATCCATTATATACGAAGCATGATATGCCGAGGAGAGCCGCTGAAGGAAATGGCTCAAAGGGGTCAAAAAGTGAGGCCCTCGTGATGATGCTCCAACACCGGTGGCGAGTTCACATCCTCTATGAGGCTGTGATGTTAACTCAGACCGTCAGACGAGTCAACAGGCTCAAGCGAAAATACCAAGGGTTAAATGACAATTGATTCGTCAAACTGCCGAGCCATCCATCTGCTCCATCGCTTGATGGCGGGTTTGGCAAGTATCGTGACCATTTTTCAATTCCGCTCCGTACGGCGCTTATTGGGTTCATGTCATTCGTGCTTGCGACTAAGGATTGAGCGGTGTACGGAGCGAGTGCCAGAAATCATGTTGAAGTTCTGCCCAAAGTCCATTGGCTTTCTGTGTGGTTTTTCGGGGAGACCGAGAAGGAGTGCGTATTTTTTTCAAAGAGTGTTGTCACGAGACTGGGGTTTGAGTGGTGTGATATAGGCCTAGTGTGATAGACGCATGCCCAATGACGGCGTGTCAAGCAGGGTTAGGGCACAAGGGTTTTGTGATGGCCCCATCGTCATCATAACGCAAAGTTTTGGAAAGCCGGGGAGGAGATTCGATGACGGTTGTGCCGCACAATTAAGCAATCCCCAGGTTTTAAGATCATGAAGTGCTGAGCCGAAGACTGGGAGTGAGTTTTTGTAAAGCAAAGACAGAGATCTAGAAGCTTTCCCTCAGTCGAATGCCACTTGACGACGGAGGGTATGTACGTATATACCTAGGTGTTTGTGGTTGTAAGGGAACGAGTGGTTACCGAAATCGGGAAAGCAGGTTGCAGAAACGCACCCTTTCACAAGCCCACCTCCATAGCGAAAGCATGGGTTGTATCCGTACGACATGAACAGAAGGTTCCTCTGGCGATATGGGACTTTTGATGCAGAAAGTTGTTGAATATCAACTCGCACATTCCTCTTCTGTCGTCGATGGAACAAATTGATTTGCACTTCATAGTTGAGGTCAAATCAATCGTTCCAAGGCATCGCGACAAGTTCAACTGTCCTCCTATGTCGGCACTGGGCAATCTGACTCCCTTCGCTTGTCGCGGGACATCGTTCTCTGGACTCCACATGGAGGTTGGTGAGCGGCATACGCAGCGGCTTGCATTTGACAGGATCAATTGCGCAGTGCCAAGGCATGTAGCGAAAATTCTCTCACTCCTTCGTCGGGCGTTTGTCTGTCTCAATTTTTGAGGCTTCACGATGTCCTCTGGTGTCGGCCGCTCAGCGCTCTGGTGTTTTGGACGCAGCCGCATTTAGGCAACGACAGTTGTACCTCCAGCGATCGGCTTCCGATCGTCTACGCCCAAGATGAGGCTCTGATGGGTGGTACCGCCATTTGCGTGCGAATGTAACTTCGTAAGTGGGTGGTCTTTGGCGATGCATCCTTCAAAAGTGGGAAGGTGGAATGTTTGGGGATGAGGAGAAGGCGGGGACAAAAAAGTTTCTCGGTCCGGGGTGTCTGGGGTCGCTGGGGTTCATTTGGTGGAGGTGGATTTGGCGGGGAAAGAACAACCAACGTCGAACTCCTGATGGGATGAACGAGACCCAGCTCGGGCAAGTTCACTGAAAGTCCCTGATCTGCACCTCGAGATTTCTTCCTCTCTCGAGTCAGGTAGAAAGTTGAGCTGCTGCCTTATATTTCATGAGGCGCCAGGCAACAGTTTGCGCCTGGTAACACAGCAGCCGCCTGCAACTCAACAATCTCACAGTGGTAGCTTTTTCTTCAGCTACCGTATGAGATCGCTCTGCATCATGCATCGCGAGGCACTCTTTTAGACATTTGGATCTACACGCAGTCATTTCATAACTCTGTATATGCTGAAATTTTATATTCAGAAGATTTGAGCCCCCTTTTTCTCCTCTTCTTGTTCTTGTTCTTCCCCACAACTCGGCTCTCTTTCTTGCCGCACGGTTGGTGGTATGGAGTCCGGGGACAGCTCGAGTGTGCCGTGAGATGGAGTGATTATGGCATGGATTTGGGCCAATTGAAATTCTGGCTTACCGCCTATATATACCCTGGCCAAATACTTTGGAAGCAGCCAATATAACGTGTACTGGGACTATAAATCCAAATTCTCGGTATGTTATAGAATGAGGTAAGAGCTTTTCTATAACCCAGGAATTAGATCTGTAATTCTAATATTAATAGCAATACGGCTAGAATTGTGAAGGCTAATATTTAATGGAGTAGTTTAAGCTTCTTACCTTAAATTCGATTTCGGTATAACCTTAAAAGTTTAGAGAATATTAAAATTAAAAATAAAATATTTTTATATTTCTAAGTAGGTGGATATAGCCCTTACGTTTCTATATTTTTATTTTTATTTAAAATATAATATTTATAGTAATACGGCGGGGTTTATATAAGTGATATTTTTAATAGGGGTAGTCTAAACGCCGGTACCGAGGTATAATTTATTGACCTTTAACCGAATTCCGCCGCCTCGGTTACGGCTTCCTTAAGATTCAAAACTTTTATTACGATTTATTATAATACGCCTCTGATAAATAATTATAATTTTTGAACTAAATATTCATTATACTATAAGTTATCGTACGGCACAAAAATCAGAACTCTAGTTTATATATTGGGAGTGATGCGGTTATAGTTATAAATATTGAGTTTTAGTTGGGGTGGTCTGAGTATACACCGCTTAACCCCTTCTGGGTGCTAGGCGGCAGAACTTTCAATTGGCGAGTGTTGTCCAAATCCATGCCATAAGTGATCGCCCAATTGGCGGCGTACTTGGCGAGCTTCTCTCAACCTCCAATGCTTGGTTACAGTACGGGAACCAGTGTATCTCCAGCAGCCACCCCGTCAGCCATCGGCCAAACGACCAACAGAGTCCTGGAAGGCTGACGGGGACGAATAAGGAGAGAGCCGTGCCGCGACAAGACGAAGCGCGCCTTCGACTGGAATAAAGGAAATGGTCTCGTGGCACTCGAATCTGGCGCCGGAGCTGAAGAGACAATGAGTCCAAGAGATCTACTTTGCAACTCACGTGGTACATCTCGGCTTTGCCATTTCTTTGTGTGGATTTGAATGCGAACTTCTCGTGCTCTCGGTTCTGACTGTATCACGACCTCACTACGCACTACGTCGTTCGTGTGGTTGGATGCAACCGTTATCAACCCCCGCTATGGAGCGGTGCTGCTCACATCCTCTGCTGATTGGTGACCAGGGGGAGCTTCGTGCGCTTCGTGCCATGGGGAATGCTTGCAAGTACTAGGTACACCACCATCATTTTCCTTCGAAGCTACCCTGAAGAGGAAACTTCCCGCTGCACTTGTAAGGCACAAAAGACCTTAGACCGAGAGTTCTCAAGCCTCCCAAGCATGGGCAAGCCTGAACAAGCTAGGACAAGCATTGAGAAGCCTCGACCAACCGGCCATCGCCCCCCCAAACCCGCCAGCCAGCCGTTTGGCGGTGCTTGGCAGCTTTCCTTGCATTCTCGCTGGGCGTTTTTCTCCCCGCACATCATATCACAACAATGGCCCGATCCCTCCCCGAATCAGATTGGACCATTCAGAGAAGTTGAGATGTGACAATTGTTGCCTACTTGAGTTAGAGTGACATAATGCTCGCAAGGACCCTTGAGATATTGGGAACATGGGTGGCCAAGCTAGGACTCGTGGAGATCAGCCTGTGAAAGGAGGGGCGCACAGAGCTGAAGGAAGTGCGGCTTTGAGGGCCAGTTATATAACGGTTTCCCCTCCCTGGGAACACGACCCTTTGTTCATTCCCTTTCTCCCCTTACCTTCGATTCATCGAAACTTCCAAAATGGCTGACCCAGTGCCAATTGAGCCTCAATCTGATCCCATTCCAGTCAAGTATGTGGATGTGGACCTAATGCGGTAAACTTGCAAGCAAAGCTCCCAAAGCTAACACTTCATCAGAGATACCGAGCGCGCTCCTGCGGTCGATCACATTGACTTGAACGCGAACTTGTCGGCGAAGTAAGTTGAAATTTATCTCATTATATGGGAAAATATCCCTATGAAGGTATACTGACTATCCTTTCAGAATCCGCAATCCACTTGCTGGTATTCCTCATGGCCTCCTCCTCGCTCAAGTCGAAGAATTCGCAGCCGAGAAGGGTCTCACCGAACATTTACCACTTCTGAGGAAGGGCGCTCTCGTTGCCCAAGACCCTGGAAATTATGAGGATATAAAAGGCTCCGAAGAACTATCTACCAACGAAGTCGATATCCTTCGAAATGAGGTTCTACACAAATGGCGCCAGCCAACAGCCTTATATGTAACAATCATTACTTGTTCAGTTGGTGCCGCCGTACAAGGTTGGGATCAAACTGGTAGTAACGGTGCCAATTTGTCATTCCCCGATCGTTTTGGCATTGGATCTTCATCGGATCATGATACTCTTCTCGTTGGTTTGGTCAATTCGGGGCCTTATATTGGTTCAGCCTTTCTTGGATGCTGGCTTTCGGATCCTCTCAACAATTATCTTGGACGAAGAGGGACAATCTTCCTTGCCGCTATCTTTTGTTTACTTCCAGTCTTCGGTTCTGCCCTCAGTCAATCTTGGGTTCAGCTATTCATCTGCCGTTTACTTCTTGGTATTGGAATGGGTCTGAAGGGTTCAACTATTCCAATTTATGCTGCGGAAAACAGCCCAGCTGCCATTAGAGGTGCTTTGGTCATGTCATGGCAGTTGTGGACCGCATGCGGTATCTTTTTGGGATACACCGCAAACTTGGCAGTGGCACATGTTGGAAAATATGCCTGGAGATACCAGCTTGGATCTGCCTTTATTCCAGCTGTTCCATTGTTGCTTTTCATTTTCTTCTGCCCTGAATCTCCTAGATGGTGCATGAGTAAGTAATTTCAAAGCCTAATTGGATAGGTCAGTACGCTAACAAACCATATAGAGAAAAACAGATACAAGCAAGCGTTTGAATCTCTCATCAAACTACGAAACGACCCCCTTCAAGCAGCTCGCGATCTATACTATATCCACGCACAACTACAAGTGGAAGCTGAAATCATTGGCGACAGCAATTACATCACTCGATTTACCCAACTCTTCACCATTCCTCGCGTCCGCCGTGCAACACTCGCATCCTTCACGGTCATGATTGCTCAACAGATGTGCGGTATCAATATCATTGCTTTCTACTCTTCCACCATTTTCGCCAAGTCCGGGTTCACCGATTTCCAGGCTCTCTGGGCCTCTTGGGGTTTCGGTCTTATCAACTTTCTCTTTGCCTTCCCTGCTATTTGGACCATTGATACATTCGGACGAAGATCACTCTTGCTTTTCACGTTCCCAAATATGGCTTGGTCGCTTTTGGCAGCTGGACTTTGTGCTCTCATTCCCACCGAAAACAAAGCTCACTTGGGTATGTCATATTTACCCACATAACCCTACACCAGTCATATATTCTTACACACAGCTAATTCGCGAAAACAGGTCTCGTCGCTCTATTTATTTATATCTTCGCCATGTTCTACTCCCCCGGTGAAGGACCCGTTCCCTTCGCCTACTCGGCCGAAGTCTTCCCCCTCTCCCACCGAGAAGTAGGCATGGGCTGGGCCGTCGCAACCTGCCTCTTCTGGGCCACGGTCCTCACCATGTTCCTCCCCCTCATGCTCACAGCCATGGGCACCACCGGCGTCTTCTGCTTCTACGCCGGCACCAACGTCGTCGCCCTCGTCATGATCTTCCTCTGGGTCCCGGAGACTAAACAGCGCACACTTGAGGAATTGGATTACATCTTCGCTGTGCCAACGAGAACACATATGCGTTATCAAATCACCAAAGCCCTCCCCTGGTGGTTCAACCGCTGGGTTCTCCGAAGGAAAGGCGCGGTACTCGAACCGCTTTATCAGTTTGATACTTCTACTAATCAGGACCGTATCGAACAGCTGTACGCTGCTGATAAAGCGAGGGCTGAGAAGAATGGGACGAATGGGACGCATGGCGCGACGGAAGCTCAGGTTGAGGATAGAAGTGGTAGTGAAGATGTTCCTGTTGTGGAGAAATCTGAGCTGTGAAATCTCCTTGGGTGAGTGGTGGAAGAGGGGAGGGGGGGTGAGGGGGTGAAGGGGGGGCGTAATTCGTGGTGTTGTTTCATGATATCATATTTGGCTTTTCTCATCTTTTGCGCGATATATCCCTCTTTTTTAAGCGTTAGGATGGGAGGTGGGGTGGGAGGGGGTAATGAATGGGTAGATAGGTAGACGAGGTGGGGAATTGAGTCTATTTATTACGACGAGTTGCTTTGGTTTTTGTGTGATGTGTGATGTGTGAGATGATTATGTGGTTTCAAGACTCGGTGTGAGTTGCCGTCGACTTGATGTTCATTTATACGCTATTCTCCCTGATGCCCCGATGAGAACAAGTGACTGGACAACTGTACATAGGGGAAGAGACGATGTTCAATACCACCTTGTTCTTTTTGTGATATTGCCTCTATCCTCACCAAGCCACCTCATCTTGGCATCTCTGTCCATGAAGCCACCTTAGCTCATTTCTGTTTATTTACTTTCATCGGAATGTGAAATTGTATCTGCATAACAACCACAGCCGTTGTCTCACCATCTCAAATCTACTTTTATCGAGACATGATCCAGCCACATGTGGGAGATACCGAATACATCGCATGTCTAAGACTTACATGGGTGCCGAGAAGACCTATATGAGTGCCTAGAAGACCCAGCCCGGCGGCTTGCATGCGACGATTTGCAACGGAACAAAACATCGATGCATCGAGACCAATACTAAGAGACATTTTGTGTTACAGCAGACTTTTGCGATATGCAACAAAGTTGATGTAAGTGAAGTTGAGCCAATAGAGAATTCATGAGGAAGAGTTGTGTTACTGCGATGTTGTCGCAGGTAAGGATGGGTGAGATGGCGAGTTGCATATGCTGTGTCATGTGAGATATAGGGAGTGAAGAAGATGTGTATTGCGATTTGCAACAAAATGTTGCAGAGCAGGCTGCGACTGTTTGTTTTAGGAAGTTGAGACTTGGTATGACGGGTAAGTGGGTGGGTGAGTTATAAGTTTCGAATTGTTCCGAGGTCGTAGGGAGTTAGAGTTGGAGTTAGCAAGAGACATCTTCGAGATCTTTAACCTATACATCCAAATCTACGATATCGTTATAAGTAAACTCATAAACTCAGCACTATTCCCAACCTAAACTATTTCCCGAATCCCATCAAGTACGAAATCCGGGGGGGTTGTTGCGATTCTCACATCTAACTTACCCTGGAAATTCCCCGCAAAATCCAAACCCGGGTAAGCACCTTTACAACATTTTTCGAAGAAGGGTTAACTTACGTTTCTTATCCCGCTATGAACCCTAAAATTATAGAATTTCCTTTATATATTGAATTTAAGTATTAGAACTTAGATCGGATATGTTTATGCGAAAAATTTTAGGTTATAATGAATTTAATATTAAATAAATCTTTCGGAAATATTAATTTTATTGATTTTATTCGATTATAAAATTAAGAATCTTTTAGTATTTAATGATTATTTAAAAGAATATAATAGAAATATAATTAATATATTTTATTTATTTTTAAAAAAAAGAATAAATTATTTATTAATTATATTATTATAAACGGATTTTTCTAAAAGTTTAAAATAATAGTTTATGAGAATAATTAATAATTAAATATTTTTTATAAATTTATAAAGATAACAAATATAATTATATTAGAAATAGAAATATTAATAAAAAAAGAATAATAAGAGAATTAATTAAAAGGATTATAAATATTTTTTAAATAAAGCTTTTATTAAGGATAAAAAGGGTTATTTTTATATTAATTAATATATGAATTCTTTTTATAATTATTATAATTCTTATTATAAATAATAAAGATTTAATATATTCGAATATAAAAGGAAAATAGAATTCTTAAATAGAAATATTAATATAAAAAGGATTAATGAAAAAAGATTAAATTTTTAATATAAGATTATGCAATAATAATTTAAATACGAATTTCTTATAATTCCTTTTTTTTAAATAATAATATTTAATTAAATATTTAATTTATTTTAATTTAATCGAATATTAAAAGAAGAGATTATAGATTATTTATTTTGATATTAATATCAGTCCGTTTATAAAGATTAGAATTATATATATTATAGAAAGTTTTATATAAAAAAATTAAAGGTTTAAAATTCGTATATTTAAAAAATATTATGGTTATATAAATAAGATAATTAATTAAATTAATTTTTTTAAAAACTTAAAATCTTTTATTTTAAAATATCAATAAAATTATTTTTATAAAGATATTATAAATTAAAAATATTATAATTCCGGAGATATAATATTTATATATGATTTAAAAGAAATTAAATTTTAATTATTAAAATATTAATATAGAAAAGAATAAAATCTTAAATAAATGAATATTCGATTAATTATAAATTATTAATAAAAGGCCTAATATTAGAAAGTGATTTATATATTTTAATATAAATTATTTCTTTTAAGAAATTAATAAAAGTATTTAAAGTTTTTAATATTAATTATTTTATTAGATTAATTATAAAAAATATATTTATTATATTTTATAATATGGATTATTAGAATTATTATAATTTAAAATTCTATTATAAAAGGTTTAAATATTCGAATTATAATCTTATTTAAAGAGAATATAAAAGGAATTTTATAATTTATAAAACTCAATTTTAATATATAAACTATAATAGTTCTTATAAGATAATTATAATTAAATATTTTTTAAGATTATATTATATTAATAATTAATTAATTAAATTTTTTAAAAAGAATATTAAAATTATTAATAAAATAAAAAATAAAATATATAAAGATGTCACAGGCTAGGAGGGTGAGTAGCTTTACCACTAGACCAACAGTGAACTGCCCAAAAAGGGACTATTATTGGATGGAAGTCCAATATGCTAGACTACTTAAGGGTCACAGATCTGGACCTGTAACACAAGAATTAATATATTAAAAGAAAATTATAATAATAAAAGAGCTAAATATAAGAATTAAAATAATTTAATCTATTTAATTTAATAAAAAAAAAGAATAATAAATCTAATTAATTTATATAAAAATATATTAATTAAAATTATTACTTCTTTTTGATTATAAAAGAGTTTTATTAAAAAGAGTATTTAATTTAAAAATAGTATTTAATTAATCTTAGAAACTTAATTAAAAATAATAATAGATTTTTTAAAAGAAATTATTATTAATAAAAGTATAATTGATTCTTTCGAATTTATTTAAAGAAAAGAGGAATTATAAAAGATTTTTATTTAAAAAATATATATTATAATAAAAAAATATATTTAAAAAGGAGAAATAATAATTTAAAAATCTATTAGATTAATATTCGAAAAAATATTCTATATTATATAATAATTTTAGAAATAATATATTAAAATAGTATTAATCTTATATATATTGAAAAATTATTTATTATAATTTTATTAAAAAGATAATTATATTTAAATTATAAACGTTATATATTAATAAATTCTTAGAATAATAAGAATATATATATAAAAGATTATTTAAAAGTATTTATTTATATTAAAAAGAAATAAATTTATGAATTTAATAAAAGAAATTAAATTTAAAAGATTTAATATAAATTAATATAAATAATATTTTAATATTAAATATATATTAAGAACCGAATATTAATAAAATAATCGATTATATAATAGTATTAAAATTATTAAAGAAATATATAATAAGAGATAATTTTAATCTTTAATATAATTATTTTAAATTAAGAAATATTAATTTTTATTATAAAGACGAGATAATATAATAATTAATTGAAAATAAAATACAATTTATAAATATAATAAATATATTTATTTATAAATTTAATTATATTCTTAATTTAATCTTTTTTAATATTCTTTTAAATAATATAATAATAAAAGAAAACTTATTTATAAGTTCGGATTATTTTATATAAATAATTATGATTTAAAGAAAAGAAATAATATTAAAAGAGAAAATTTAATATAAAATCTTTAATAAATAATTATTTTGATTTATTAAATTAATTAATAATAGGATAATAAATTTAAAAGATTTAATAAGATTAAAAAATAATTGAAATATTAATTAATATATTATTGAATTCTTAAAAAATTTTAAATCCTTAATTTAAATTATAAGTTAATTAAATTATAAGAGAAATAAGAATATATTTTAATAGATTTAAAAGTATAAAAATATATATATTATATACTTTTTAATATTATAATTTAATATTAAAATAATAAATAAATTTTATAAATTTTACAAAATAATAAGAAATATAAAATATAAATATTAGAATAAATTTATTAATAATATCGAAAACGATAAAAATTTATATAATATTCTTATATAATATAAATAATTAAATAAATTTAAAACGCTTTTATTAATTATAAATAAAATAATAATCGAAAATATATTTAAAAAAATAGAAACTTTTTATATAAAAGTATTAGATTAATTTAATATTTAAAATAATCTTAATACGAATCTATTAATTAATTTTAATAGAATAAATAAATTCTTATAAGATATCTTCCTATTAATAAAAGAAATAAAAACTAATATTATTAATATAAATAATATTTCATTAAATATAAGCCGAATTATTATACGATTTTTGTAGATATATTAATTATAAATTAATAGAATTATTTATAAGATTTATTCGAAATATTTTAAATTAAATTATTTCCTTAAAATCTGAAAATTAATTAAAATTATTATAATATCTAAAATTAAAAAGAAAAATAAATTATTATTATATTTATAAAAGTTAATAATATTTCTTTTATATATAATAAAAAGATTTAAAAGAATTATAATTAAAAGAATTATATAAATAATTTTAATAATTAAAATATTTAATTTATAATATTATAAGATATTTCTTAAATACTTTTATATAAACATAATAATTTTCTTTATATATAATATAAAAAAAGGTTTAAAAAGGAATTAATATATTATAATAATTATAATAGATATATAAGAAGCTTTTAATATTTTATTTTAAAAATATCTTTTAGAAAGAATAAAAAAATAAAAGTAATTAATTATATTCTTTAAATTAATTAATTTTTTTCTTTTTAAAAAAGAGATATAAATATAATTTAAAAAAAACTATTAGTTTTTATAAAATAAAATATAATATATCTTAAAACCTATTACTTTTATTAGTATTTTATATATTATATTTAATAGAACTTTTTAAAAATAGATTCTAAATTTTGTTTTAATTATATTAATAATTTATATTTCTATTATATAAATAAAAGTTTAAATAAGAATAACGTGGTTGTACACCGAGCCGATCAGGACACCGAGCCGATCACTTTTCTACTACCCCACCACCCTAAAATATAATAAAACTACCACAACACTA
>QYAP01000653.1:0-41734 GCA_003988905.1 Hymenotorrendiella dingleyae
CATACACTCTTCATGTACTTAATAACGGGTTCGCCCACCCTTAGAGGGTATGCAATTTAATCATTCTTGAATTCATCCACACCTCCTACTTCAATAGTTGTAGTTGGTTCTCCGGAGTGGGCAAGTGGTGCCGATGACGCTGAAACCGACGAGGAGGATGATTGCATTGTTGCTTCTGGGGAACCACGCCGCCATCAGCGTACTCAGCTTATAGATGATGAAGCCGAGAAGTCCGACAAGGAGGAGGATGAGGAAGAGGGGAGTATGCACAAGATGATGCTTGCAAGCCTGGTAATCTTTGCATTCACAAAGGCTTAATTTTGAAAGAGACCCAATCCTCAGTAAGTTCTCTTATATTTCCCTAATCTCTCTTACCTTTTTTCAATTATAATACCTTATTAATAAATCTTAGGATCCAACATCAACTTCATAGTTGTACTAGTCTATTTGTTACAAGAATTACAAGCCGAAAAATGCAGGTAACGCTTATGATCACTTTTTTCATAAGTTTCCTCGCGATAATATCATCGACAAGCAGTTCATGAAAAACCTATTGGCTCAATATAGGCCCGGGGTAAGAATTAGAGAAAGTGTTGGTCAAGGTTCATTCTCTAATCAAGAAGCCGATGAAGCCTCTGGTAATAGCATCTATTACCATGATGGTTATTGTTATCATATTGAAAGTACAGCACATGGCGGCAGATTCTGGAACCGCCTCAGCAACAAGTGAGCCGCGCAGAATCACAGTATTGGATGGAGTACAAAGATTGATAGCCCGGATCGCCCGTAGCCACGAAGGAAAAACGGCCACCACTCGCAGTATTAGAGGCTTTGAAACTTAACTCGCCTACCTCTTATAAGTTACGACATAGAGCACTGCAATGGGCACGGTACCCGAAGGACCTACTGCATCTTCACGAATGAAAAAGTACGGTTCGCCCGGTGTCGAAACATTACGCCTCGCCTCACGTTCGCGTACGCTACGAACGTAAACACTTTCGGAACGACAACACCATGGTATCTACACGATCTGCGGGACCCGCAGGCAGCGGCGCTGGCGAGGCCTCCTGTTAAAATGGACGCCTCCAGTATAGACTACACCCCTGTCGACGACGTACGTGGTACGGGAGAGGATATTGGGCTTATAGGGGGAGGCAGGGGTTCCCGGGCGTACGAGGGCTCTATTAGGACAGGGGTTATGGAGAGAGTAAAGGAGGGCTATAAGGCGTTGCAGGGATGTTCAAGCGCAGGGCTAAGGGAGAGAAGCTCTGAATAGCTTCATTTGTAGCCCTAATACGGAAGAGGACACAGGGCATACAGGGGCTCTATTAGGACAGGGGTTATGGAGAGAGTAAGGGAGGGCTATAAGGCTTTTTGCCGGGATGTTCAAGCGCAGGGCTAAGGGAGAGAAGCTCTGAATAGCCTCATTTTTATACGCCCCGTAAGAACACGCGGCTAGTTGTATGATACGTCCCTCCAACCATGATCGCCAAGGTGATTAAGGGCACGTTTGAGTTCGCCGACCTTCACAAACTTCTCGACGATACTACTCAAATCAAGGGAAAGAGCGAGATGACATTGGAGCCCAACGCCAATGGTACGATAATCTTCATAAAGGCCGTTTCGACTATCAAAGACCTAGGGAACACGATCAACGATGTGTTTAACCCTGCTTTCAGCTTATATCTGGCTCTACTCAACTATTTCGAGCTTATATAAGGCAGAGGTTCTATCATGTACGATTTCGCGGTCAAAATCAAGCGCTTCGCAAACCTCCACCCTTGGTCGGAAGTCAAGAAGCTGGCACTACGCGTCGGCTCTCGCAACGTGAACAATTTTACAAAGGTTTTCCTTTGTAATTTGAATGCAATTTCGCATGCTCTTTAGCTTACCGATAAATGAAATCAATCAAATCCCACTAAGATTACTGATTTCGAAGAGTATTTCAATGCTGCAGACGCCATTGATATAGCATTCCGGAAGCAGCGAGAGTTGGAAGCGCATGCCTCACGCTAAGCTCGTGCTCAATTCAAGAGCTTGCTTTCAAAACAACGCGACTCCCGCAAGTCCACCAGCCGACGCGGCGGTGGAGGACGTCGCGACTCTACAACAGGAACCGGACATTGAAACCCGGTTTATTGGAGGGGCGTGCAACCGCTGCGTCGACTTTATTCAATTAAAAGATATGCTACTTCCTCTTATTCAATTGATTTTTGTAGGGATTTCATGTAGGAGTGAGAGGTGGGGAAGTTGGGATTGCGTGGGGTTCGTGGGAATGAGTTGAAGGATGTTGTGGTGGTGCTATTTATTTCGTATATGAATGTTAATGAAAAATAATCAATTCGAGCTCGAGTGTGCTATTCTCTATACTATAAATAAATTGAGAGGTATCATAAACACATAATTGTCATAAAGTGATGAGCGTAAATACTCGAACCAAACCCTAGCTTATAAAGACGGATACCAAACCACCTTATATACTAACAACCGAGATAGTTCGGGATTCTCATACCGTAGGCCATCTAACCTGTGGGAATCCCGACAGACACTCCTCCCACTCCGAGTTCGTCATCGTGATAGGCAGGCCTGCCAGGCCAAAGGATCGGCCAATCCAAAGCGGTGGTTTTAGAGTTTCATTTGCCTTATTATATGGAGAAGCCTAAAGTGAAGGTGGATTTCCCGGTGTGAGACCCGTAGTCGTAGTTTTCGTAATTGAAAATGCCTGTGTGCGATTGGAGGTCTTCAGAGCCAAAGTATGGAATGGATCCATCATCCCCAAAGACCGGTGTTGTTGTTGCGAATCCCACAGTTCCATTGGATGGAAAAATTTCTACGCGTTGTTTACACTTCTCGTGAGCCATGTGGCCGGGTCCAGGATTTCTCGTAAACGCGAGACCGCAGTTGGGACAAATGGTTTTAGCAGCGGCCCCCGAATTTTCGCGCTGATGGCGGAGAAGGCTGCTGAAGGTGGAGAACTGGCGACCATTACAGCCGTGCTCCCAGCATTGGGGCTTAGGTAGGCTATAGACCACTGGTACGTGATCGCCCGAGTCGGAATTTATTACTTTGGGCAAGGGTTGTTGCTGTTTCGGTATTCGGATCTGGAGTGAACCTGGGCCCTCATTTTGGATGCGATTGGCGCGTCGAGCGATTCGTTGTGCTAGTCGATTTCGGTATTCCGGGAGGATAGCATTGTCTTCGCCTTGAACGGGAGGTGGGGTGAAAAATACCCGCCGGCTACTTAGCTCTTCGGTATTTGTTGGTATAGATGAGGGAGGGTTTATCATGGGGAGGCTGGTTGATAGTGGTCAAAATATAGTGTTGAAGGAGATAATAGCTCGGGTAATTGGGTTGAGAGTTGAGGTGCTTTGGCATACGCGTTGTAGCTAAGCGGATTAGATGCATGGTCCGTATGTGAAACCCTTTCGTTAGGTGAAGCCGTCGAGGGCTGATGGATGTTTTCAGAAGTTTGAGTTGAATTTGGAAACGAGTTCGGATGATACCGGTATTTAGGTCGCAGATATTTAGGCTTATTGTGAACAACATGCACGCGTCGGAAATGGTGTATCTCGTCTTCCTCATCATCATATCCGGCTGCTGCCTCCACGCGGTGATTAGATATTTTCCTAGATGATTCTGGCGTTGCTCCTCGACTCCGCTTGCCCAGTTGAATCTTCGACTCGTCCACTTCGACAATTCGCTGGTACCACATTTTGCAATCAACATTCGAACTTCACAGACAGTTAGCCGTGATATCATGACAGTGGGTGAATAGCCCGCAAATGATGGGAAATTGCTCGCATACCATTGAATCTCATCCTCCTCATTGCCATTATTAATCTCATTCTCAGTCTGGCAACCGGGACATGATGACATGGACGTCCGTGGCCGACGAAACATCATACTCATATTCACCTTCCGACCTGGCAGGAAAATAGAATCCCATTGTGCGGTAAGATCAAGCTTTCTCTTGGAATTCGACTCTCGTATCGCATATTCGACGTTGCGTACTTTCTTCAACCCCGGCACATCGCGGAATCGCACTTCCATCACGGCCTGAAATGCGTCAAATGAATTGATAAATTCAACATGGAATGGAGCGATTCGGCCATGAGCATCTTCAAAGTACACAGGTTGTTGACGGTCAATCTGTGGAGGGAGTTGAGACTGGATCTTCTGAATGTCCAAGACTATTTGGTAGATTTTCATGTTTGTGTCGAGGACTTTGAGCATGATTGATTGGAGGTTTTCGCTTTGCTGGCTGGTTGAGCAAGTTGCAACATTTCAAGAAATCGTGAGAATGAGATCTGCCTGCGTGCTCAGGAGATCATGGTTCTGTTTCACTAGAGATTGAGTCTCATTCGTTGCCTTGCGGTGATCTTTGGCTTCAAGTTGGTGAACTTTCGTCGACTCTGTCTGCAAGTCTGTTGCTGATCTATGAAACTTGTCAGCAGGTCTGATTCGTCAAAATTTGCAGTGCATGGGGCGTACTCACAGCTGTATCGTCGCTAGCAGAGTATTGATAGTCAAAGTGTGTCCTGTGATTTCCGCTCTCAATTTATCGACGGTATCTTCCCTACACAAGGCCCACTGCATCTTGTGTAAATTAGCACGCCAACTCCATTTCGACGAAGTTGTCTGAAGACCAAGGGTCTTCTTGAATTTCTCATTTCGCCGCAGAAAATCATCGATGCTCTCTTGACATTGCAGTGCAGCCTGCTCCAACGCGATCTTCTGTGATACCTGAGAGTCTTGGACCTTGAGATGACGGACTTCAGTCAATGCCCGTTCGAGGTTTGTCAATTCCGCGATGAGGCGTCGATATCCGCGGTTTCGCTCCGACGCTGTCGTTCAAGGCTGTGATGAGATCTTTCACGAGACTGATGCCAGCTATGAAGCCGCCAACGGAGAAGCCAAATGCCGGGGCAGCCATGGCGATTTAGAGCAGGCAAGCCTCTTGGTGCTAGTGAAGTTCTAGAGTTGTGAGAGTTGGAACGTTGAATGTGAGTTTCTTTCGTGAGGTGTAGAGTGCGGCTGTGCTGGGCTGTGTTGGACTATCTGCATCACGTGCTACGCCACTTGGTGCTGCATGGGAAGGAACGATGGAGCATGTGCCCTAGGTACCTATACACCAGATGATTGTACAAGCGGAGGAACAGAATTGTAGGGAAAAGATATAACGAAAAGTAAAGAGCGGCGAGGCTAGAGTCCGTCAGCACATTGCCGGATGATCAGATGTGTTTATCATTTTTTTTGCATTTTGCATTTGGATTCCGTGCCGACTCCTGTTACCCAACCAAACCTATCGTACCACCAACCCCTTCCTCCCTCGTACACTTATCTTCCTCTCTCCTTCCCCCTCTTCGAATCAGTACTAATCAAACAATCAAACCCACCAACGCCAGACAAATGCTATCCTCTCACAACCCTCCCTCTACCCACGAACCCATTCCGCACGCAACACCCAAAGAACTCCAACTCCCCCCCAATCCCAACGGCTGGTCGGATCAAATCCCTCCTAGCATATACAACCAGGTCGCTTGCTTTTATAAGATACAGCAGTACGAAAAACGCATACATACACGCGTAAACATCGTACATAAGACAGTGCCGAGAAGAGTATCCGGTATCCGCAAGAGAGAAAAAAAAATTGCGCGCGCGCCAGCTCAATCGTTAAAATCGCCCAGTGAAAATGCAAAAATTCGAACTGAACTGAATAAACAAATACCAGCCGTCTCGTCGTAGCGATCAAAAACATGAACAAGAAATGAAAAAAGTTTGCTGTGCAACGGGTTGTGGACTTCGTCTACCATCGGGTGGTAGGTCGTGAATTCGCCTGTTTCTCCCAACCCCAAGTCTTCTTTTCGAAGCCCCTGTTGAAGTTGCCCCCAAAATTGCCATTTCCGAGCAATTCTGAGATGGAAGGTTGTTCCATCATTACCGCTTCTGCTTGATAGGGTAGAATTTTCCGGGGTGCTTTGGTGTAGATGCGGGGTTTCTTGGGCGGCGCGTTCACTTCTCCAGATTTGCGTTGATCTTTGAGGATATTCTGGAACTCTCGATCGTCGGCTGTGATCTGGGCTCGGAGGAAGTGGATATCAGTATTGGATGTGAGAGTTTCCATGACTGGAGTACGAGGCGTGTAAGTGATGTGAGAGAGTTGCGGAGGGTCCGTTGGAATAATCGCAGGGTCAAGTTTAGACGATGACTTGGTAAGGAGTGTTGACATATCAATTGACTCGCCATGTGGAATCTTTTCGGAGTGTGATGGCGTGATGCAATCCATGTCTACCTCTTTGCGAAGAACATGATCAATGTCAACCGCTGAGAAGTAGGCGCAAGATTGAGGAAGATCGTTGATGCCGACTTGCTGAGCGAACATGGCCCTCGTCCAGACATTGGCAACCTGTAAAGCCATTGCGGCTCTGTATTTGTCTTCCTCGCGGACAAGATACCTAATCTCATCGTGCACGGTAATTGCCAACCGAGCATCAACATTGAAGCGGCGAATCAAGTAATCCATACTGATGATGAGAAGATGTAGATAGTCGACGCCGGAGGATTGAATAGCCCAATTAATCCGCGATGTCATGAACCCTCCTTTACTCACAAAGCGAGCCATAAGAGCTTCGGTGATACCAGCTCCAAGAACCGGTGTGCGAGGTTTTTCTTGTTCTGCAAACTCTTCAAGCTTATTGAAAACAAAACTCTCAGTTCCACCACGCCAGAATGATTTCTTATGAAGACTTTTCCTGGTTGTTTTTTGACCTTTGGTTGCCTTGTAGAGGTTCGACGCGGTCCGAGTTGTATCGTCCTCGGATAAATTAGGATTAAACTGGCGAAGTAAGGTAGACGCAAATTTGAGACCGGCTCCGTAAATGCGTCCATAATTAAAAACTTTGGCATCATTTCTGGTAATTCCTAGAATGCCTGCCGTCCGCGAGTGTAGATCCGTGCCAGCTGCTTTCGTTCCTTCCAAAGTCATGAAGCCAATGGCATTGCCTCCATGCATTTTGAATTGTGCGTCGCCAATCAAACTAGCAATCCACAGCTCCTCCGAATCCACGTCCGCGCCTACAAAACAGTATCCAGGTGGTGCCTTAACCATAGATTTGAGCTCTGATCCGACACGGTTGCTCTTAGCATTGCTTGCGGTGAGCCAGGTATTCTCAACCGCTCGTCGAGTGACGGTGCCCATCGGAATAACCTGTGGTAAAATGTAGCCAGTCTCCGAAGTGGATGTTCCATGTGATGAGCCTTTGGCACCATCACCCTCGTAAACTACCATCTGTGACATGATACGATTTCGGGCGCTGATCCAGTATGAACAAGACGCATTCATCTCAAGTGCTTCTTTGGCATAGGCGAATTCGGATGAAAGAATGCCCTTTTCAAAGTATGCCATGTAGCTCTTTGCCATTGGATTTGCACATCGTGCTGTTGGGCCATCCTTGTGGGGTACCTTGAAGTACACACCATTTCTATCATCCCGCAATGTCATATCTTTTTCTTCGAAATCAACGCACTGAGTCATGTTCTTCTGTTGGTACTTATGAGCCTCTTCTTTAGGCACGCGAAAGGTCCAGCCGTACTTGTCGGACCAAAAAAACGGATGACCATCCCAAGATAACCGAAGCAATAATACCGCAACTCGAGTCCTCACGCTGAGATTCATTGGCCCGTCCTTCTTGGGGAAGAGGTCCTTGTACCACATTGGCATTCCGGGCATTTTTTGTCTCGCAGCTGGTCGAGGAGGGTCGTTCTTTTTCTTTCCCTTAACCATCTTAACTTCTTGACCAGACCAATCCAACTGTCCAAGCCATGGATCATTAATCCATTTTTCAGAGTCGCCCTTAATTTCTAGGGCCTTGTCGGTTAGAGCTACAAGCCTTTCTTGGACGGCGTCTGATAGTCTTCGGTAGGTTGCCTCAGAATTTCCAATGTATGCCTCCCATGACTTGTCAACTGGCAATATCACGGACGAGAGATGTCGTAAAGCTGCGAAACTGACGGGGTGAGGGCAAGTTTCCATGAAGTTTGGAAAGACTTTCTTGTATACCCTATGCGTAATTTCAACATCCGCTGCACAGTAATCCAGAAGTTCGTCCAGTTTTTCTCGTACACCGGCTCGGTCCAACTCTCCAAAATATTCCCTCTGGGCTTTGTCGATGGTAACGTCCAGGTGGAATTTTGCTACATCCCGCAGCGAATTTGACGAACTTCGCCCAACCCAAAGCTCTTCCTCTTCTTCCGTCAAAGCCTTGTCACCCAGAAGACTAGCCAGCTCAACATTGTCGGTCTCGCTTGCTATCTTATCCCTCAACTCCCGATTCTTACGATGCTTCATCCACGTTGGTCTTTGGCGAGAGCACATTCCATTGACAGCCACATGCAGGGACATGGTATCCAGAAAATTGTTGTTGGACTGTTGTAAATCATATTCTTCGGCAATCCGGGCTCGATCGTAGCCAATGTTGTGTCCTACTATTATTCGATGCTGGTTTGGATCTCCAAGAGGGATAAGTTGTCGGTCAATCTCCGTCTCTCCCAATAACCATGGTGATAACCAGGCATACCAATGTGTAGGACTAACAGCACATGCCATCACAGCAAAAGAGCTCTCCTTCCACATAACTTCGGTATCGAAACATAATTGATCTTCTTGAGGCGCATCCACTGCCTCCGTTCGACCATCACCATAGTATTTTGTCCATCCACTCCTATGCACCCATTTCCGTGGCTTGGGCGGCGCATTTGCTCGAGTGAATTGGTTTGCTTTCGAAAGGTATGGCTCTGCTGCATCTGCACCGAGTTTGTAAAAGTGTTCGTCGAGGGTTCGTCCTTGGAGCTCAGGAAGGTCAAATGAGATTGGAGGATTGTTGTCTGTGTTCTTTCCTAGTAATTCATGACGACGTAGATGGTCTTTTGAAAGCTCTACCAATTCGTTTGGAGGAGAAATCGCGTTATCTTTGAAGATTTGGGAGTAGACATGGCTACTCAATTGCTGTACCCCTATTTCATTAAATCGAGCATTGGAATCTGTCCCACATCAGAAAAAAACTCGTAAAATTGGTCGCAGCAATAAATTCCTACCTAGCAGAGCGCCAGAAGACTTTGAATCTCCATTTTGTTGTTCAGCGGCTTCGGTCGCATAGTATCTGTACTGTCGCAGGCACCTGCTCGCCTCCTGGTTGCGATGATGCGCACGATGTTTTGCGAGGCGCACAAAACTTGAGCATGGCCTGCTCTGTCGACCGGCGCGTATTGAGAGAAGCATAATAAGCTACAGTTGAGAAAGGAGGGTATTACAACATGATACTGGAGGCGGGGTCGGGTCAAGCGTCGAGGTGCTCGTACACGGTTCTGTTTGTCACTCTTTCGCAGAGGATCCTGGAGTCGCGAAAAGTTAAATGTACTGCGATGGATGCATCACCAACCAGAGAGGTGCATGAGCGCGCTGCAGCCAATTGAGTGGGCGGCGAAGGCGGATATCATTTCTCAGCCGCCGAATTTCGCGTGGAAAGGCCCAGAAACAGGGGCCGCAGGGGCTTGCTCTCTAATCGATAAGAGCCTGAAGTGCTAAAGCAGCGCGTTAAATGCCACCCAGCCCAGTCTGCACAGCGCAGCCTCGCGCGTTCTCGGTGGCAAGCCGGGATAGTGGTGTGCCTCTGTGCTACCCTATCACGCCTAATTACCCTCTCCTCTGCCCTTCTCGTGAGCGCCAGAGTGACGCCAGACTCGAACAACGAACGCCCTTTTTCTTTTCCTTAATTGTAACCACCCACACCAACACTCTTTCAGCCTCTACCCTTACATGTCGCCCACGAGGCCAGCGTTCTGTATATATTAGTTCTCTCTTTCCAATTCTCCCACTCCTTCCAGCAGCTGCAGTCGTGTCTCGGTAGAGGGGCCCATCAACACACAGTGCGATGTCGATGAGACCGGGCGCCCTCTCTTTTGGTGGTGCATCGTCCCGAAGTTCGCATAATAATTCACCATGGAATTCTGCGGCCAGCGAAGGCACTGATTTAGATGATCTCACGCTGCCACCGATCAACCCGGATGCCGACAACCATTCTGGCCTGCCTTCCCTCTCAGACAATCTTCAGTTCGCAGTGGGGTCAAGGTCGGCTTCGCCAAACTTCGCGACTCTGCTGTCACCGGCGCCCCATCAACACATTCACGACCAACACTACAATCTACCCTCAAACCAACAAGCACGATCTCGACCAGGAGTGCTTGAATCTTCGCCTTCGCAATATAGAGTCGGAGGCTCAGAGTCTCCAGACCCATTTGGAAGCTTCTTCGATCTCGACGATATTGAAGAACTAGAAGCCAATTTCTCTCTACCACCACGATCGCCATCGCAGAGTCCAGTGCCCAACATGCCAGCCCAAACACGAGGAAGCACTCGCAGATCCAGCGTCGTAGATCTGACGTCGTCTACATCTACCTCACCTACACAAACTACAGCACCAAATCCACGGCCAAGAAAGCGACCAACCTCAAGTTCCGCCGGAGGCCGGCCAGCGAAAGCAGCACGTATTCAGGCTCCATCAAAGGTGAAGAGGGAAGTCAAGAAAGAGGACACCCTTCTGGATGATGTTGAAGTCGTAGATCTGGAGGATATTGAGACGGAGCAGGAATACAAGGACTTGGCCGCGAAACGGGCGGCGGAGTTGATTAAGCAGCAGGCCCTGGACGAGGCAACGAAGCCTGTCAAGCTGGCAGAATTCAACTGTATCATTTGCATGGACCAACCAACTAATTTGACGATAACTCATTGTGGTATGTATTCTTTGGAAGATGTTGGAAATAATACGCTAACTTGTCAGGTCACCTCTTCTGCTCTGAATGCCTCCACTCCGCTCTTTACGCCGGCGACAAAAAATGCTGCCCCGTTTGCCGTACCGCGATTCAAATGCCGCGCAGTGGGCAAAAGCAAAACGCCAAAGGGGTCTTCTCTCTTGAGATGAAGTTCATGACACGAAACAAGAAGGGAAAGCAAAGAGCTTAAGGACGAATACTATTCCGACGTGACTCAGAGGGGTCAACATCAGTGGAAACACAACGAGGTCCAATGAAATGAAAGAGACGAGTATGGGACTATACGGGATGTGAACGTTGGAGGCAATAGACTTGGGAAAGGGTGTGCTGTGGCGTTTATGGGATAGGCAGCGTTGGGTTCCGCGGCGTTCAGAAGGCGTAATGGGGAATAAGGCAATGATACCATTTTGCGTTTTCGACGCGGCGTTTTCCCTCGATCATGAACAAGTATTTTGGGTCTTGTTACAATCAGGGTAGCAATGTAAAATGTTATTCTTGCGCCAGGATGTTTTTTTCTGCTCGCTGCTTATGCGTGGTCGTTGCGGGGGATTTCTTGAGAGACTCTCGATGGAAATTCGTTGCAAGTCTGCAACTTCGAAGCTCTCATATTTTGTGGATTTCAAAAGATGAACTAGACTCGGAATACAACGCTGCACAGCGCAATCTTATTTTCTTCTCTTGCGTGCTCATTACATACGGGTGCTCCTGCATTTTTCGAAATCGTTTTATCTTCTCATGGCCTCACCTCACCTCCCTCCACCTCACCTTCCATCATCAGCCTCTCATTTCCTTTCCGCCAAGAGCAACTTCCTTGCTCTTTTTTCCCCCTTCCGTGAATATCAGACCCTTTTCCCACTTGTTCTTTCCCTCTGGTATACTCTGGTATTCTTTCTTTCTCATTCACGTCCTACCCCACACTCTACAATCACCATCTCGTCACTATCTCTCCGCTAATACTTACATTCTCTATATTTTCATATTCACTTACCATACCCTTTTCTGGTTTTTCTTTTGCGGCAATTAAATTTTTGCGCTTTGAAATTGAGCGGAGATTTTTGGGGAGGAGAGGTTTTTGTGGTTGGATTAGGGGATTCGGTTAATTGAATTTCCTGTGCCTCCCCCTTTTTCTATCTTCACTTCACTTCTAATTCACCTTACACTATACTCGCACTATACCCACTCCATTCCAAATAATCCTCTAATACCCTACTACAAATCACATTCTCACAATCAAGACCCTTCACACTATCCATTCTCTCTCTTCGACGCACATTTTGTATACCTATCTATCATCCCAACTCCAATTTTCAATCGTCCACTTTTTTATTATCCAGCTGCCAGCACGGTGTTTTCATCCCGCTTATTCTTCTAATTCCCCTTCTTTTAATTTGCCTTAACTTTTTTTTGGTTCTTCTTAGCCGAAAGAGCTGAGATTAGTAAGCCGAGCATATGCCCCCCACCCTCAAAAGCGCCTGACTAGCTGAAATCCTATTTCTTGTCAAACTCATACTTGGAGTAAAGATTGATTTCACAGGCTCCACTGGCTCTCGCACCTATTCGTAGCCTCTCCAGAATCCTCGAAGTAGCTATCGGCTCTAAAAAAAATCGTTTCACATCAAAATTTGTCATTCCGATAAACGCAAGTCCAGGATGTCGAGCTGGGTTGCTGTTGATATCGAACGAACCACACGGGAACATTTATTTCTCCATGTTTCCAAGTTCCCTCGTGCTGAGGTGACACTCCCAGTACTACCGGACAACTCCATAACCCGTCATGACTTCCAAACCCCTCGCTTTGAAATAGCGCACCCAGTTTCGGGCAGTTCTACCGTTGCTATCCTCTCATATCGATACGACTCGGGTACATACCGTGAAGGGTCTCGAAATATCGCTGCAGCCTACTACCACTGCAAACACAACAACATTCGCTACTTGCTGATTGACAACATCACTATTACCCAACAACGAAGTGACGACGAGCAGATCCGGCAGGTTGTGGAATTCGCAAAACTCTACACCCGCTTACCTGTCATTGCAGCCTACGATCATGCGGGTTCCGATATTGGCCAAACATTTGGACGCCCCTGGGTCGCCAAAGAAATCCTGCTGTTTAAAAGCAATCCTTACAGGGTGGCTGTTCTTACGCAAGGCAACGGTCGCGAGGGAGCCATGACAGACGAAGTTTACTACGGGACTAGGCCTGCGCTCAAGGCGGTGTGGAGTCATAAATTCACGCTTACAATGCTCCTGTTGCTCAGTGGACAGACCAAGATGAGAAATACAAGAGACCTACGATACATGTTCATCAGACATGCACCTGTCATAAACAGAGCCCACATGGAGATGAGCCGCAGCGACTATCTCCTTACTGCCGCCATACTAGCTCAGTATCTAGTGGACCCGGGTCAGGAAGTCGATTTCGGGCGAGCCGAGACACATGTTGTCAACGACATTTCCCGTTTGTCATATGAAAAATACGGGTTTCAACTGAAGGAAGAGGCGGAGCTCTCTTCTACCGAAGTGTTTTATGTTACGCTCAATGAACAGGTGATTGGGAGCTGGGAGCGAGAAAGGTCGAGGGATCACAGTGCACCACCACAGTATGGATGTTTAAGAGCTTTTTCCAACGCGGAAAGCGTTATTTTGACCACGCTCGGAATTGATGGTGTGCATTTAGAAGATGGGGAACTGGATCGTAGGCTTAGAGGTTATGGTGATCTCGACGAGCCTGGCCTTGATTTTTTTGCGTACGGGAATCTCTTGGAGTGAGATTGAGGTGAGAGCAGTTTCTCTTTCTATACATGCTTTATAGGTTTTGTTTTTCCACTTCAAGGCAATTAAGAGATTGATGTTACAAAAGGCATCCCTATAAAATGCCTGAGCGAATCGAAAACTAAATGTCCGCAGGTCGTGTTCATTCCATATTTCGAAGATATGTCCACCTCTATGTGCAATCCTACGACTTCTGAAGGAAGTCTCTTCGGCCGTAGTTTGTCAGCGGGTAGAGATTGTCACAACCCGCTTGCAAATGCCGTCTACTAGCGCTTTTACGACAAAAAACCCAAGAAGAAAATGCAGCCCCCGCCTTTCTGCAGCAGAATCTAGTCCGACTTTTGACCCTAAGTTCAATTTTCAGCGGAATATGCTGTCGCGGCGGGTTTAAGTGTCTCTGTTCTCGTTCACATGGGTTATGCCACCCCTGTTAATAATATTTCACATGGTAAGAGTTTTCAATGTCCGAAAACTCTCCTGAATTGTCATGTCCCGTTGTCTCCTTCCTAAAAGATCTAGGAGATGAGGGAAAGTGACATGAAATTAAGGAAGTAAGACCGTGGGTGTGTAAGGTATTACACAAGGATTTCGTAATATATATACAGGACAGTACCTTGCTTCGTACCTAACATTTCACGGCATCATAAGTCCTGCGCTACAGCATGGTCTTTTAATGGCTGACAGTTCCCGTTTTTGTTCACGATTTACGATCTCGTCATCCAATTTTCCATGTCAGAATGTACGCCTTCAGCATCCTCACTCTTTATTTCGCGATCCAAATCGCATCTGGGTTACACATTGACCCAGCTGATATCGACAGTGAGCTGCTTGCAAACTACGACTATGTCGTTGTGGGCGGTGGGATATCCGGTCTTGTCGTAGCAAACAGACTGAGTGAAGATGCTGATGGTAATATAACAGAATACCCTATACAAAGTAGAGAATTAAGCTCATTCTTGATATATAGTCACGGTGCTTGTGCTTGAAGCGGGGGTTTTGTGAGAATACTCCACGTACATGTTATGCGGTGTGGTTTCTAATCTGCGTGAAAGGGATCACTACGAGGAAAGAATCATGGTTCCGAAAGATGTGCAGGATATCGTTCTTTACGGGGACGATCAGTATTATTTCAATTACACCACTGAGCCGCAAATTTACCTCGACGGATTGACGCGGGGTATTCCGCAAGGGAGAGTCGTTGGTGGTGGTAGTGTTGTGAATGCGCTGGTTTGGCAGAGAGGCTACAAAGCTGATTACGATGCTTGGGTTACTTTGGGTAATGACGGGTGGGGATGGGACGACTTGCTTCCTTACTTTATGAAGGTAGGAATTTACGTCTAGCTCTTTCTTTCGAATTCATGTCTTGAAATTATAACGTTGATGAGGGATTAGTCGGAAACATATACGCCTCCGACAGATGCTAACATTGAAGAATTTGGTATTACCTGGAACGCTTCGATCCACGGAGATAGCGGGCCCATCAAGGCATCCTGGGCAAATTACATTTATTCACAGTCAAGTATGACAACACCCTCCAGAATTCGTAACTCACTTCATTTATAACCATCGAGACACGATGTTAATGCCAATTAGATAATCTAATGAAAGGAATGAAACTCCTCGGTGTCCCCCGAGCGTTCGATGCCAACGATGGCACGGAGCCGGGAGCAAGTTGGATGCCATCTTCCATAGACGCCAAAAATCAGAGTCGAAGTGATGCACGCAGGGAATACTATGATCCATATATAAACAGAACCAATTTCCACGTCGCGACCAGTCAGCAGGTGACACGATTACTTAGCAGCATCGGAGCGAATGGAACTTTGGATTTCTTTGGAGTCGAGGTATTTACAGTCTCTCATTTTCTCACCAACCGAGGACAGAGTTCCTAACTGTAAATGTTGCATAGTTTTCCAATGGAGCAGGTGCGACGCTTAAAACAGTAAACGCCACTCGCGAAGTGATTCTTGCGGCTGGCGCTGTACATACCGCCCAGCTACTGCAGCTTTCTGGTGTGGGACCCAAGGCTCTCTTGGAGAGTTTCGATATCGACGTTCTGATTGATCTTCCGGGCGTTGGGCAGAATTTGCAGGATCATTTTGGTGTGGAGTGTTTTTATGAATGTGAGCAAGCCATTGACTTCCATACTTTTAGAAGCGAGATACATCAATTATTGCAGTGTAAAGCGCTAGTTTCCCATCCTCAGTCTTGTTGCGTCGCATTATCTGAAAATTTACGATAACTGAAGGTATCGTGTTGATATTTTGCAGATGCGAATTGGATTACCTACACCTCACCTTTACTCATGGATCTCGATCCCAGCTACAACTTACAATGCGAGGCGGAGTACTATGCCAATCGAACAGGTCAGTGCTCAGCAAAAACGTTCCATAATTAAACTAGCTTCACTAATGCAACTAAACCCAGGACCATGGACTAGTGGACAACTTCCGGAACTCCTATTCTTCACCCCATTAAATATCTTCGCCGAAGACCCAGCAATCCTTATCGCATCACTGGAGGCGCAAACCGCAGACCAATACCTAGCTTCAAACACACATGCCACTGTCATTGCCGGCTATGCTGCTCAAAAAGACATCCTCACTAAGATTTTGGCGACGAATGCTACTGGTGCATATGAAATCTACCACGATAATGCTGGGATTATGGTTCCCTCGGTCTCGCATCCCTTGGGTAGAGGGTCAGTTTATATCGTGTCGGCCGATCCATTTACGGAACCTGCACTGGACCCACGCTACGGTAGCAATCCATTCGATATCGATATTCTCGTTGAAGCCATGAAGTTTCAACGAAAGCTCATCGCCACGGCGCCGATGGTGGAACTTTTGCCCGTGGAGACGCTTCCTTTACCTGGCTCCAGCGACGACGCGTTGAGAGCGTATATTGATGTGGGAGTCCGCACCGAGTATCATCCAAGTGGAACAGCAAGCATGTTACCGTTAGAGCTAGGAGGGGTGGTGGACACAAGCCTGCTTGTGTATGGGACGAGCAATTTGAGAGTTGTTGATGGTGGGGTCATTCCACTGATTCCCGGTGCGCATTTACAAGCTACCGTTTATGCCATTGCGGAAAAGGTACGTATAAAATATTTCTTGGTGTATCCTGGGAAATTAAAACGCTGATTGAATTTAGGTTGCGGATATTATCAAGGCGTCGTATTCCTAAATTTGTAGATTCAGGGGTGTTTCGGTTGAGCTGCTACGGGGTGGGGAAGGGGGTTGGTCACGTGAAACCACCCGAAATGTATTGATTTGAGAGTCTATAAGGACTACCTCTAATCCGAATAATCAAAGTTCACCTTTACGAAAATCGAAGTGCATACCGAGGTCAAAATCATTGCCTGCTCTGGTTTGCTCCTAAACCAAACATTACCTAGATGAATGAGAAGTGAAGCACACCTCAAATGCGTAGCTTAATAGGAGGCATCGTTCTTGAGGCGGAATCCCTAAACCAAGAAACGCGTCCTAAAATCCACGCACCACTATGAGAGTCTTGCAAAAGTTATATGATATTATGATGTCACCTAATTATTCATACTGACCAAAAATCTGTACCGGTAACCTTTCACTTCTCCACGCCGGGAATAAGAATACTGCTGGAAATTATTGTAGTAGCCATAAGAGGGAAAATTTGAAAGGGTTAATAAGAAATGAAATGATACATCATATATTGAAATCAAAGAACCAAAACCAAGAACCAAAACCAAGAACCAAAACCAAGAACCAAAACCAAGAACCAAAACCAAGAATCGCAAAGCTCGATACCCCCCGCCCCGCCCCCCCCCGAACTCCCAGGCTCCAACTCTACAAACCACACCAGCAGATCTACAGATACCCGTCCCACTCACCAGCGTACAAACCCACCCCTTCACTCCTATTTTAACCCTCATTGTGGTAGAACGGCACAGATTTACCATTAGAATATTCGAAGCGCTCCCCATTTTGAACTCCCCCCATTCCAACTCACAGTGCCAGGATATATCGAAGAGAATGAAGGATGGTCTTGTAACCCAAGTAATACGGTATCCCCTCGTGTGTTCAAGTATAGATAGTACTAAAGAAGACTTCTAACCTTAGCCCACAACCCCCTTCTCTTCATGGTAGAAGGAGGAGGTAAACCCGCCGCGACAGCCGCATCAACCTCCATACTCTCCTCATCAACAGCCTTCGGATCGCTTGTAAGGTCCGCCAAGAACGTCGATATCTGCGTCTGACCACTCGTCCACATAGTCGGCGGAACAACACCATCCGCAAGATCAGCCTCATACGTCCCTACCTCGTAGCGGAAGATCTGAGGGACGCTAGACCCTGGCGCCGTAACGGCGGCGATTTCAGCCATGGCGAGCCAGCTCTGCGAGGGGGCGGGGTTGCCGTCGGCGACCGAGTATAGGATGTGGACGGGCTGGTTATGGTTTGCGATGAGCTCGGCGTATTTGGCTGAGAGGACACCGGTGAAGCGGAAATCTGTCGTAGGGCTGGCTTCCAAGTATGCGGCCTCGACTGCTGCCCAAGGGCTGTTATCCCCAGTCGTGTCAAAGACGTGGACGAAATTGACGTTATTGTTGGATGCCGCCAACGCCTCTTTAAAGTCGTCGATATCATCAGAGGCAGCTTCGCCCGTATATAAGATAGCTTGATCGGTAGCCCCGAGGGTGGGTGCAGCTGCCGTGAAGCTGTTCCACAACTCTGTTTCCGCGTCGCCATCTAATCCAGCGGGTCTGGGAACCGATACAGAATCGGGAGCTGGTGCTGGAGGAGTAGGAGGGTCGGCATCTACAGGCTCAGGTGCTGCACCTGTACTTCCATCCGTACCACCATGTTCGGCAGCGGTGGGATCTGAGGCCCCTTCTGCGGCATTCGGGTCCACTCCATTCGAGGTACTTGGGGCATCACCATCACTAGAACCGCCCCCATCTGATGCACCACCAGCCTCATCTGGGTCAACGATGGGATCGATATCAGCACGCTTGGAAATTCCTAGCGGTTGGTGACATTCGAGCACGCCGCAGCCATTTGTTTCTGGAAGATCTGTTAGCTCGAATGTAGAATATAAATGAGGAATGGGGTAGCAAACCAGTAGTAGGAGCGTCGAGAAGATCAATTTGTCGCGTCCAAACACTTCTCGCTGATGATGGGCCCGCAACGCTAAAGAGCAGCA
Source organism: Hymenotorrendiella dingleyae (assembly GCA_003988905.1). Classification (NCBI taxonomy): domain Eukaryota; kingdom Fungi; phylum Ascomycota; class Leotiomycetes; order Helotiales; family Helotiaceae; genus Hymenotorrendiella; species Hymenotorrendiella dingleyae. The sequence goes on from QYAP01000653.1 coordinate 18,778, forward strand.
GTGCTATGAAAATAGCCGTGTGCTTCATTTTGAGACGTGGTGCGACGTGAAAATTTGAGCAGTCTGCAAGAATAAAAGATATGAAATGGTGAAGCAGAGGAGATTGAAAATTTTGAATAAGAGGCCAAGGTTCTACGGAGACAATAGAGAAATCGATATTTGAATTTGTGCTTCCACAGCTTCTGTAAAAATATGTTGCTGCAAATGCTTGATTGTGTGCGTGTGTTTAAATCTTAGAGGGGGTTTGAGTTGGCTATATAGCCATGGAAGTCCTAGAATAGCATCAAGGCATTCTGAGAATCTATGCTAAATCTAATTTGCTCAACCTGGTCTCGTGAGAACAATTTTGAAATAGAATGCGGGAGGATCCATCGCGCAGATGAGGGGGTTGTTGGTAATGCATTCTCTTGAAGTGAGGTCCGCGAAAGAAACACCGCTGACCATAGATACACTTCTATTAATGTAACCAACATTGCGGCGAAACATTTCCATCCTCCAAATCAGATTATCGACGAGTGTCTAACTAACAGCTTCCTCATTTAATCGTCGGTCACATGCCCGCCTACTGGCGCTCTCGCTAGTAATCGGGGAAAGCAAAAGTGAACTACTAGCAAGATTCAACTCTCGCTTACCACCAAAATTCGGATCCCTCGGACCCACCCGGCCATACTTTGGTGAGTTGAATCTTGCTAGCAGTTCACTTTTGCTTTCCCCGACTACCAGCGAGAGCGCCAGTAGGCGGGCATGTGACCGACGATTACTGCAAAAGGGGGGTTTATATGGCTCCTAGCGCTTAGACATCAAACTTGATAATCACAGATATAAATTCTGGAGATAGTAGAACGCTCAGAATATACTACTGCACGTAGCTAGGCCGGGCTTCGTGTTTCGCGAACGTCGTAGGGATGGGATTGTAGAGGCGGACAGACTATCATCCCAAAAGTGTGACATATATTGAGACAATAAGGAGAAATTCGTTTACTCTTTTTCACCCCTCAAGTCAAAGCATTTTCCACGCTACGGAGAACATCGAACCGCGCCCTCGGGTCGTGTCTTGCACCGCCTCAACTGATTCCTCCCTGGATGACATCGAGTTACAAATCACACGTGAGGTTGGTTGTAAACGGTTGGCAGATCTGACAGACCAGTGACTTGCTTTGATACCAACGGGGCCGGGGCCGTATTGATTGGCTGGCCGGCAATATTTGGCCTACCGAGTACGTATCCCTTAAAATAGTAAAGGCACCATTTGGGTAAGATGATTGTAATGTTGCTAGCATAGAAGAAAGAGGTATCATATCTGAATTTTGAGTCTTGAAAAGCATTAACGTGAAAAGCGCGTGTTAATTTGGTGGTATAGCAGTGGGTGGTAATGGGAAATATTTGATGAGGCGAGAGTAACTCTACCGTATTAATTCGTTTAGAGCGCCACCCCCTCCCGTTTTTGATCTCATTGTGCCAGACTATTAAAGAGAATTGGGATTATCGGGAGAGTTTCTTCCGCGAACGAACCCTCTCCCGAAAACTGAACCTCTGTCATTTTGACCATTGTTGTGCCAGGATATTTAAGAGAATGGAGGTCAAAATGGGAAAGGGGTGGCGCTCTAAACCAATTAATACGGTAGCTGATACCGCATTCAAAATGTACAAAAATAGCAACTTCTTGGACACTTAATTACGACGAGACCCGTTGAAGGATTTGCGGCAAACAGTAACAGGAATAGATTCAATGCGCGAGATGGCTGTGTTCATCCAAAGACCTTGAGGGGCCTGGAGTTGTTTGTTGGTTGCGAACAGAACAGTACATCGCGAACAGCTGATCGATAAGCAGGATACAAAAATAAATTCACTGAAATCCTCGCCTCACAATCTCCACTGTAAGACGGGCAAAGTAGAGGAGTACGAAGCCTAAGAGACATTTTCGACTGAGTATAAGAATGAGAATTGGCATCCGACTGGTGTATCACACAGCACCACAAAACCTCCATTCATTGCCCTTGCAACCAATTGAAGCACTGAGACAGGCTCTTCCGTTCTCTCTCCAAACTCATTCTTTACTTTTCTTCTGTCTCTGTCAAGAACCTCATCACCACCCACCTTCACATACCTGGTCTCAAGGCTGCCCTCCACTCAGAGGTTTTATTTCAAGACACAGCCTCTATACATCATGGCAAATATTGCGGTCAACCTTGTCGTACTTGGTGTCTCTGGAGTTCTGTCCATTCCGGCATTAACCAATCTTTTCAAGCAGCCGGTAGCGGATAAAATCACAATCGACATTGGGATGGGGGCTTCGAATAGTAGCGCTCAGTTCCCCGACGGTATAACATCTGCAGGTGGCGGTTGCCCGAGTGTAGCCCTCTACGATGTGAACGGAAACAGTATTGGCGAAGAGGCTTTCACCAATGTCAATGTTGTCGATGGTGGCTCTTGCTCAGTGACAATCGGAGGTACAGCGGGTTCCACGGCCTCTGAAACTCCCGAATACATCGAACTTGTTGCAAATGAGGAAATAGAAGGCCAATCTTGCATCGCATGGTTTACTACATCGTCAGCGGCATCTGATGGGGCCGATTTTCGTAGTTGGAATGCTGCAACGGCGCAGGCCTGCGGAGTGCCGTGGTACCCAAGTACCGCGCAGTTTCCTGGAGCAACTACCCCATACCAGCCGCCCTGCTTCTGGCTTGCCAGTGATGGGAGGTTCCCAGTATCCATGACTGCAAGACTATTTGACTTTTTCTTCCCGGGCGCCTCCGGTCCAGCAAACCAAACTTCCACGCAATGGGCGGAATATCCAGACACATTGTGCCAGGCCCCGGGACGCCAGCAGTTCTATGATAATCAAGGAGAATGCATTCCTTTCTTTCCATCAGGGTTGTCGGTCGTAAACCAAAAGGATCCAGAAACCGGCTTTGACGTCGACTTCAATGCTGTCGAGTCCAGCTTTACCATGACCTGTTCACAGGCAGGAATCCCATTCAACAAAGATGTTAACCTCGGCCAGTCGGGTTTTGTGTCCCCCCTTACAGGTGCCTCAGTCTTTTCGCTCAACTTGGGTCCGGAGGCAAGCAGCGTTGCTCCTCCTCCTCCACAAACTAGCGATGGTGTTGGCAGCTTTGGCGGGGTCCTGGGCGAGATTCCCGCTGACCAAGCAGGGCAACCTGTGTCCGTTGCAGCGCCCACGACGGCTTTACAGCCGCCCACGAATACAGAAGCATTGCAGGTATCACGGCCATTGCTGTCACTGATCACGACCTTCGAAGCGGCAGCGGCAACCACACAAGCGCCAACACAACCACCAACCCAACCACTACCACAACCATCTGCCGGTATTGTCGACGCAGCAGATCAGGGTGCTCGCATTGTCAGCATCAACCCGGGTGGAGCAGTAGGTAAGCGGGAAGTTGTGTCTCCCGAGAGCAAACAGCGGAAGAAGCGCGAGATGAAAGAGCCCATTATGAGGCGACGTGCGGAGACGCGTCGCGAGGAGCCCAGCAAATGGTGCCATGAGAATCAGCTCGTGGTGAGCCAATATACGGGACACAGTGCCGTCGAAGTGTGCCAGAGCGTGTCCTCATGGGGGCCAGACTTTGTCTCGACGGTCGAGGCTGTCTTTTGCGACATGTGCGAGCGCAAGTCGTATCCGCTATGTGGAAGCCCGAGTAAGAATGGCGAGGGGAACGGGAACGGGAATGGGAACGCGACGATGATGGCGGCGGCGAACACAACTGCGAGGGCTTGCTTTGATTTGGACCAAAATCAATTGATTGCACCGGCGAAGCTGCGTCGCGATCAGCGCATACCCGTCAAGAGATATGAGAACGTGCAGCTCTGGGAATAAGGCGTGGCATAGGGGAGGCTTGCGTTAGGTAATTTTGGACATGATCTGATTGTTGAGTCGGCGCGTATTTGGAGGGCTATGGTTGGGCATGGGCGTTGGCGTTGGTGTTGTTGGGCATGTTGTTTCTTGATGTTGCAGATACCGGTAGAATGCATCTGGAGCTGAAATGCAGCTCTACGATTAGTAAGCGGCCCTAGACCCACTTCTTGCTTTCCAGTGAGCTCACCAACCAACACCAACACCAACACCAACACCCCAAACCAACGGACATTATGGGGGCCAGCCCCCAAACCCCCGTAGCTCGCTGCGCTCGAAAAGTGACGATGTTATATACTGAATATAAATTGAAGTGAAGAGTGTACTCGTAGAGCGCAGCGAAGACAGCCTCGAGGACCAGCGGAGCGTCACAGAGACCCACTTAAACACCAACCTACATCACGAATCACGATGGCATCTCCTCTCGCACCGCCTTCTCCTGTCGTTTTCCATCTCTTCCCCGCCCTTGCACCGGAAATCCGGCGACAAATATGGAGGTGTTACCTCGAATCCTCATTTTCGCGGCAAATGTATCGATTCCATCTTCGCTCCTCAATATCGATGCGCCTTTCCGCGCGCCATCATATGGAGCGCAGCGATCGGCTGGCTGCTGTGCAAGAGGGCGACTACATCTTTCTGCAAAGCCTCTTCGAGCCTCTTCGCGCATCAACCTTCACCCGCCGAATGGCCTCCATGACCTGCGTGGAAGCACAACAGGTCGTTCATGAATGCTATCCAGATACTCTGTGTTTCCAGGCTGCCAAATACACGCATATCCTTCGCTTCAGCGGCGCCCGAGATATCGTTATTCTTCGCGCCTCGTGGGATGAGCAAGAAGATACTGTCAAAATCCGAATGGCTACACCCACTGGCAGGCCTACCGCATTCGATCAATTTCTCCATCTACGCCACATTGGTATTGATGTTGACGCATTCCACACTACGCGTCCTTGGTCGCGCAGATCGCGATATAGACTTACTCGTAGTGTTAGATCAGGGCTACGCGGCTGTAATTGTGCCTCTGACGGATGCCAGGGCACTACTTGCAAGGAAGAAGCTTTGGCCTCTTTCCTCGAACTCTTTCCGCTGCTGGAGACCTTCTATATCGCAGGCATTCTTCGCAGTGGCAGCCATCCCCATCCTCCTTCCACCCGGGTCCAAGGAACAGAGAACTCTTCTCCACTCCCAAACTGCCCATGCCCGAGAGATGGACCCAGACACACCTGGGAAGTGATTAGCACTCCGGACGCTTGTGGCTGCTTCATTATATATGACGAGCGTGCCTCATGCCCCTTTCCAAAATTCAAAAAGGTCGAAGGGGCGTGGGGGGTCAGGCAGAGATGGCGCAGCCACTTCCCCTATTATCGTGCTCTCGATCATCTGAAGATTAGGTTCATTCAAAACTGGGATCCAGACCTCTGCACGAACGCAAGAGTTTGTGAAAACTGCGTATATGTCACTTGAGCCGCATGGAATGGCATCTTTTCCTTTGGCCGCGCCGTTTGCTAGAGGAACCAATAGTGAGATTGGCGGCTTATTCTCATAACATTATTGCGGAGATGAAAAGGGAATTGGTATGAACTATGAACCACATGTGAAGCAGGTTTATTCCATTTCCTTCACAGAGTATCTTTGCAATTTTCTCTTGGACGCTCCCTTCATAATACCAGCATTACAAAATTTCCATCCTTCAGCTGAATTCCAATGTATCTCATTTTATAGCCATGTCGTCCTATTTATTGGACTCTCAAAAATACTTTAGACTACTGTAGTGTAATGGATGTGCAGTGTAGCATTTTTAGTTTCTGAAGATGAGTCTTATTTTTTAGCATTTCTCTCTTTACTACGGTTGACTGGAGCCTACAATGTTCGTTTTTATCGATTTCCAATATCCTAATTCCTCATATCCGGATTTCCTAGCTCCATATAACCCTCCTTCCGACGATAAAAACGAACATTGTAGGCTCTAGTCAACCGTACTTTACACGTTGTACATTACAGAATCTTGATACTATTATTTATTCTAGGGTTTCTCTCTTCTAATTTTGCTCTATGCCTTTTCACTTTCCATTCGTTAAGAACTAGATGGGAAATCCAAGACCAAGTTTACGAAGAGAAATAAGAATCCTAGCATCGATCTTTTTCTTTTGTAAGCCATAAGTTTTTGCATACTAGCATCAAGTGCGAATGAATAGATAGAGGAGATGATGAATGGATAGAGGAGATGTTTCCCGCCTCAATTCTTTTTGACTGTGGTCTAACGCAGGGAGATTGAACTGGGGGAGGTCTAGGAAACGGGAGAAGTCTCAAAGAGGATTGAGGTCGGAACTGGAATGTCTGGCACAATGAAGTCCAAAACAGAATAAAGGCAGAACTGCTGCACGAATTTGAGTTGTGGGCGGTTAAGAGCGGCAACATCCCTAATGCGATATTCATACATATTGTTGCGGATTCACTCTAAGGCTGCATCGGGACTAGACTAGCACGTGACTCCAGGGATGCATATAAGCCTACTCTAGCTAGCCACACTCAATACTCATGACCACCTATTCCCAACACATATAGTTGATTATTATTCTGCTGAAGGGGCCTTAATGCGATGTTCAAACACTTCTATTAAACAAACAAGCAACGTTGCCATCTCCTTCAGAAATAGTAATTTAATCTCAACACTCAAACACGCTCTACAAACAATAACACACCTGCCTCCTATTATGCCGAACTACGACCTCTTTCAACGGAGTAACGTTATTGTCGTTAGGCCTAGTTGTGGTTGTTGTTGCGAGGGAAGTGCATTGTAACAGGGGTCTTCCGTTCCAAATGGGCGTACAAGGAAATAGAATATTAGAGTATCACAGAAATTGGGAATAGCTTCAGATTTGATTGCTAGACTCGGCCCACTTCGAAGACAGAATTGCATCGCCATAGGCAGAAGAGAGGATAATGACCGCCGAGGGCAAAAGAGAAGAAGAAGATAAAATTTGTGTACTAAGATTTAGAGGTTTCTTGGCTCGCTCCACTGTTACCGAGACTTCCTATTTACTTCGTACGTGCCCAGATCTAGTAAGACCCTGTTTAGAGTTAGCCGCCGCTAGTAATGTTACCCCGCATGTTGACGGGTTAACGGGTCACTAGTCGCACCCCAAGATGGAGAGGTGGAATATACCGATAGCTAGGTTGGGAATGTCCACCTCTGTCCTTCGGGACCCAATGAGATCTCCTGATTGATGTGGCTTCATCAGTTTTTGACTTTGATCGGACGAACAAGCACCGAGCTTGGAGCTATTCAAGAGCTCACCCGTGGTCACCTCCATCATTTGATGGAGAAACGATGAGGCACAGTGTCAACCCCTGCCCGCCATCGGGCCTTTTCATTGGCTTCGAAGCTTGGACGGCGTGGAGAATGCTTGTCTAATGCTTGTCAAATGCGGGGGAACTCCACTTTGGGAACAAACTCCAGGAAAACTGCAGGAAAGGCTGGAGAAACGGTGACGCCGCGCGGGGAAATATGGACCGTGAGTTACACGCCCCAGACCCCACACGTGATCGATGGCCAATAAGAAAGGTCGATTGAAGCTGTCGCGAGGTGAATGGTCGGTGGAACCTCGTGAATCCTTCGGGTGCGAATATGACGGGATTAGAATCACGAGCGTGCTGTGGCAGGGGTTGAGAAGTGAAAAGCAGTGCCTGCGCGCGTCTCCTTCTCTCTTCTCTTTTTCCTCCTCATCGTCCCTCTTTCCCTCCCCAAAGCCTCCCCCTCCTTTCCCTCATCTTGGAAATCTTCCAGAAATCTTCCAGAAGGCATCCCTCGCCATTCTCTCATCCATCGTCAACATGAACCAGGACATCGAAGAAAAGCCGGCGACCAAGGCGACCGAGTTCGAGGCCCAGCCCAATGTCGACGCCAAGGACTACAATGACTACGACCGAACGGGCGCCATCGAGGCCGAGAAGATCGAACATGATATGACTGTGCTCCAGGCGGTCAAGGCCTATCCTGCTGCCAGCTGGTGGGCATTCGTTATGTCAAGTACCATTGTAAGCCAGTTCCAGTTCCTGTTCTTGCTCGTGCTCGTGATTTCTTGGACTTTTCTCTAACTTTGGCTGCGATTGCCCATATAGATCATGGAGTCATACTGTGTTTTCTTGATGGGACAGTTCATAGCTACCGCTCGATTCGCCAAGGATTATGGTGTCCCCAGCGACACAGAGGCAGGTCTTTATGTTATCGAAGCTTCATGGCAGTCAGCATTCCAATGTAGCGGACCAGTCGGTGCTTTCATTGGTGTCTTCATCGCAGGTCCCATTACCAGTTGGATTGGATATCGATGGGCCACGATTGGCGGTCTCATGTTCTTGAATGCCTTCATCTTCGTCTTCTATTTCGGCGACAGCAAAGGCATGTTCTTCGCTTCCCAGATCTTGGAAGGCATCCCATGGGGAATCTTTATTGCCAATGCACCCGCCTACTGTGCCGAAATTGTACCAATGAGACTCAGAGCTCCGTCAACCCAAATGTTGCAGATGTTTTGGGCCATTGGCTCCATCATTGTCGGTGGCATCACTTACCATTACCAATCTAGAGATGACCCTACCGCTTACAGGTTTGTCCCCCCCCCGCTTCTATTATAGATGCCATCGAGAAGCACCGTACTAACAGCTATCTTAGAATTCCCATTGCACTTCAGTGGATGTTTCCAACTCCGCTCGCCATCCTCCTCTATATCGCACCTGAATCACCCTGGTGGCTCGTACGAAAGGGCCGTCTGGCTGATGCAGAGATTGCAGTCAAACGTCTTGGACGCGCCAGTTCAAATGATAATCCCGCCGACGCAGTGGCCATGATGCGTCGTACCATCGAGAATGAGAAGACCGAGGTGAAGCCCAATCTTGTTGAACTGTGGAAGGGTACCGATCTCTACCGCACATTGATTGTGTGTGGTGTCTACGCATCTCAGAATCTGACGGGCAATCTGATTGCGAATCAAGCCGTTTTCTTTTTCAAACGTGAGTCCAATAACCTCTTGCACTGCATCTCTATACCAGACTAACACCAGAATAGAGGCCGGCATGGCAGACAACACCGCATTTGCACTTGGTCTCATCACTTCTGCCCTTCAGTGGATTATGGTCATGCTATCTTGGGTCCTCACCACATACCTTGGCCGACGTACCATTTATGTATACGGTCAGTCCATCAACTGTGTATTCTTGGTCGCGCTTGGTATTGCCGCTTCAGTTGGCACTAGTAAGGCGTCCAGCAACGCCCAAGCAGCACTTGGCCTAATCGTCTCCGTATTATTCTGCCTGGGACCCGCCCCTGCCTCATGGGTGATCATTGGCGAAACCCCCTCCGTTCGTCTCCGCCCGCTGACCACCGGCATTGGACGCGGTGCCTACTACCTGGTCAACATCCCCTGCATCTTCCTCTCCAGCTACATGCTCAACAGCAACAAGTGGAACCTGGGCGGCAAGAGCGGCTACATCTGGGCTGCCACCGCCTTCATCTGCACCTTCATGTCGTGGCTTTGGATCCCAGAGATGAAGCACAGATCGTTCCGTGAGATTGACATTCTGTTCCAGCGTCATGTCCCGGCTCGCAAGTGGAAGCAGACCGTTGTCGATATTAACGATGACGAGTAAGTGGCTTGGGGGTAGTAATTCAGGGAACGCCGTAATTAAGGGAAGCGCAGTAATTAAGGGAAATGAAGTTGCATTCCCATGTACTTTAGAGGTGCACAAAGGTGAGGCTATTCTCAGCCAGATCCTAATGAAATACCTATTTACAAACTTTCATGGTTCTCAAAGTGACGCTATTCCCAGCCATCTCCCTATATCACAACTTTCATGCGTAGTTCGCTGCTCATTCTAAAACTTCTTTTCGAGGTAAGTAAGTAGGTCCAGTTCATGTACTGCGACGAAATCTCCCATTTTGATTATCTCGCTGTTGTATTTGAAAAGGAGATGTGTTGCGATGGTTGGCTCTACGGCTGGCAGCGGTTGAGCGGCATATCTAACTGGGCAATACTGAGCTGTAAACCAATTAATGCGGTATCCCTAGGGTATGTTAATTGCCTTTCGAACTACCTATGGGTGCCTAGGTTGCTAAGTATCCAATACTCATCGTCACTTTTCGTCTATTTATGGCCTAACATTTGCTCGGCCTCGCTTATGTAAGACGTCAAAGCCGAGGGTCTAACGCACTGATACGGCTTGGGCAGTCTGGAGTGCCTCATGTTGTTGGGTTAGGAAGGAACGACCATGCATTATACCTAGTATATAGTCGGCCTCTCGGACCCTACGCTAGGTTAATGCCATCCCTCTCACATCAGCACGTGATATGCCCCCTCTGGCAAGTGGGAATGGGAGGGTGAATTTTAAGGTTTCAGGTATACGGTCACCCGATACCGTATTGGTTAGATTGGAGGATAGGCCGACTGATGGTTTGGTAAGTCTAAGTTACAAACGGAGAACCACGTGAAGAGACTTTGAGGTCCCGTGACCAACCCCCCTCTACCCTAACGAGGTGCGTCGCCGCAGTCAGCACCACTCCTCAACAATTATCCTTGTGTCACCAAGATACCCCCAGTCTCTCGCTTCTCATCAACACGCTCCCTCCACCCCTTCCCCCACCTAACAACCCCCGCCGTCCCCATCGTACTCACCACCAAAAACCCAGCACTGACCGTCGAAACCCATCCCACTCCCACCTTGTCAATGGCAGGCAACACCACCGCACTAGCAGTCGCCGCAAATATATAACGGATCAAGTAATTGCCAGCTATGGCCTCGGCAGCTTTTCCTCTGGGCTGCATGACATCCAGACAATAGGTATGTATACTCGGAAAACAAAACATCTGCGCCACCCCTTGACAGAAAGTGGCGATTACTGGGAGTGCGATGCCCCCGAAGGAGCGCTCGATGGACCAGCCGTAGAGGAGCATGCAGATGGGGATTTGGAGACCCATGAAGGGGAGGCAGGAACGTAGACGGTCTTCGGGGATTCGGACGCCTCTTTTAAGAGCCCATATTTTTGTCGTGTGATCAGCCCTAAATTACATCCCTAAGTTAACGAGATGAAGGTTTGTTTTTTGGAGGGGCTTACCAGCGACCGCCGAAAAAAGCTCCCACGATGTACCCGCAGCCTGGCGCTAAGAAGAAGAATCCGGATTGTATGGGCGTCGTCAGGTGGAATCGCGGATCCAGGACGTAGCGAATGGGTGTAAACAGTGAATACATATTCCACAGTAAACTGCTCGACGCCAATCCCACCACCAGCAAATTCGGATACAGCAGCAACCTCACAACGCCCCACGGATTCACCAACCCCCCCAAAACCCCCATCTTCTCACGAACCGAAAGCCCCTTCAATTCCTCACTTCTTTTGCGCTGAATGGTTTCCGGTAAGAGGAAGAGGAGTGCGAGAAGTGCGAAGCCTCCTAGAGCTGCTTGGAAATAGAAGATTACGCGCCAGGACGTGAAGGTTACGATTATCCCGCCGATGAAAGGACCGAATGCGGGACCCGTCAGAGTTCCGCAGAGTAAGAAGCCGAGTGCGGTGGCGCGTTGGCGCGGGTGGTAGATGTCGGAAATGCAGGCGTCGCCCATCATGAGGAGGGCGGTTCCTTCGAAGGCGGTTAGGATGCGGAAGGCGAAGAACGACGCAATGTTCGGAGCGAAAGCTGTTCCAAGCGAAAACGCTAGGAATAGGAAACTGATCACTATACATGTCTGTCCTCTATATTAGCTCTGTCCTCTATTAACATGGTAGGAGAAGAAGAAGAAGAAGAAGAAGGGGGTAGTGCTAGTACGAACTTGCCGACGTCCAAACACTTGGCTTATGGGACCCCAAAAACAAAAGGATATTCCCGCACATATAAGGTATAATGCGTTACTCAGATTTATGATGTCGGCTGTTGTTTCGTAGGTTGAGGATACTTCGGGGATTGCGGCGAGGATGCAGTTGCTGGCTATGGTGGCCATGAAGGTGCAGAAGGAGAGGAGGGCGACGATTATGGCTTTGCGGAGGGGGGAGAATTTGGTGTAGTGTTCGTCTGAAGTCGTTTCATCTAGTTCAGGAAGAGTTGGGGGAGCCGTGGATGGCAACGAGGATGTGGTTGAGGTTGTTGACTCTTTCTCCATCATGGTATTGGTTGTCATTTTGAAAATTTCTGATATTCAAATGTAAAGGTTGTATTGAGACAGACCTTGACAAAGGAGGGTTCTTATGAGAAGCAAGCAGGAGTGATCACCGGATATAACACCTATAAGAATAATGAGGACCGGTAGTAACGAGGAAAGGTAAGCTTTGTGAGTGGTCAACTACAAGAGAAATATATTGGCAAGCAGAGATGCAAGTAAGACGAATACTAACTTCTTTGTATCTCAAACCTGGGGGTTTAAACGGTACTATACCGAAGTTTACTACGTTAATTGGGTTTCTCTCTCCCATTTTTGACTTCATTATGCTAGACTTTTCCAGAGTATCAAATTCCATGAGAATGTTGGAGAGGATTTTCAGAGCCCCTCCAATTTCTATTCTTGTTGTACTGTATAAGGATGGAGGATGGCGGATGGTGGGGGTGCTCTAAACTCATTGATGCGGAAGTCTTGTGTAACTGTTGGTGTCCATGGGGGTAATTAAACCAACAAGACCTCAGGTCGTTCCAACACACTAACTAGGATACAATACGACAGCGGCTGCAACCCCAAGACCAGGATTGGTTGGGTGGAGTTAAGTTAGGCAACCTCGTGTTCAGCGCGGCGATAATGCGGAGGAGTTACGAATGTGCCAATGGTTTCTCTATCACGCTGCATCGTGACGGCCAAGCAGTAATAACTCGACAGGTCATAAAAGTGCTGATTACTTAGGATGTGAACTATAAAGTAATAGTTAACATAAAAAACAGATTATATCGAGAGGTAACGTATATGCTTAGATACATCTTTCAGACTAAGAATCCCACGTTGCAAGTGCTAGCCATGATTTCTTTGCAGGGCGTCGGGCTTATTTTAACCTTAATTATCATCTCTAGCTCTGTTGGCTTTGTCAACAATGAGGAATCCAACTTGAAGCCGGAGCAAGGAGCGCCGAATTGCTGTGATAAATCACGAGAAACTTTTTAACAGAGTTCTTTAAGAAGTTGAAAACCTCTATTCGGGGCGTGTTAACTGAAGATTGTTTTTATCTTAACTTAGCTGGGGAGAAATTGCAACAGTATCTCTGGGATGTTGCTACTTTATACGCTGCCACTAAAGACTGAGTAGAGAAGCCGAGGCAGGAGAAAATAAGAGATATCGCCAGTAGGGGTCAATACTCTGGAAACACTCAAAAGGTCGCCCACGTATAATTTATTACATCAACGCCCTTGAATTGAATTCTGAATAGACAAAAAGAAGGAGTACCATCTCCTGCAAAGGACTTTATACTCGGAGTTATTAAGTTATATTTTGCTGTTATTTTGGAAAAGTATTTCTAATCGCGAGTGTTTCCAAAGCACTGAGTCACTGATCCCCCACTGGTGTATGAGTGAAGAACTTGACATATGCGGGCAAGCAACGATGTAAAAAGCTGTGGAATGGACCGCATACGAGTGGTTGAAAAGGTACGAGTAATCTCAGATTTACAGGATTCCGTATTAAGAGGAGAAGAATGCAATTTCGACATGAAATATGGATTTTGTCGATGTTTGGGAGTTAGATGCAACCGGTGTTGAAGATTCTTAGTTAGTTCAGGATGATTGTATGACAGCGCTCTGAGTGTCTGTTATTTGCTGCTATTGTTTAGTCTGCGCTGATTCAATCTTATTATTCCCCTAATCTGGAATGGATTTTGCCTGTAAACTATTGTCCAGAACGTAGCGGTACAGTTTTTAACTCAATTTTATGTGGATGTTGGTTAAATGGATTCATGTCATCATGAACCCAGGACTAGGCCCGACTCGAGTAACGTCCCCTGCTCCATTGCTGGAATGAGGTCGGCTGCAGTATCCTTTAGACTTGATATATCATATATGCACCATCGCCCTTCAACTTCACATGACGGTTGTACTCATCCGAATTACCTCACGCCACTTCAGCTGGCGATCGACTTGGCAAAGAGGCAGTATTGGCCAATATAAATCGAATCCAGTAATAGTTGTGTAGGTGAAAATATTGTCAGTCATGGGATTGAAATGTTGCTCTGATGCGTGGGATGTTGGTACTTCCAAAAGGAGAGAGGGCTGCATTTCCCCCACGCCGAGAAACCAGGACCCCTGGATTTACTCTACGGGTTATGCTAGTTCCAACAGAAACCAACAGTGGTTGGCTTTCGGGGTTTTGTGATGGAATTGGGTGGGAGGGAAAGGTCTTCAGTTGATTACGACATTACCTCAAATAGAGAAAGAGGGTCTGGGTTGGTGGAGGGTTGAGTTGAGCTGACGCATAGGTTATCACCACTTCCCTTGTGTTGAAGGGGGCCGGTCTCGTAATATACCGTATATGGTTGGGTAGCTACACGCAGGATCGCAGATTGACGTTCTATTTCGTCTTCAATACGTTGTGCTTGTTGGAAGAGGAACGAAGAGCACGAAGTGCTAGGTATCAATGGAGGTGGTAAAAACTAGCGCAAAGTTGATGCTGGCTCACCCGTGGACCCCAAGGGGGGGTTGGTCACGTGACACTGTGATCTCTCGTCGTTCTCCATATGTAGCTTAGACTTAAACCTTCGGACAGGCCACCCCTAGGCCTAGGGTTAATTGACTATAATATTTTAATGCAATGTACTGAGAATTTGGCAAATCACAATAATATTTTCTAGCTTCCGAATCTATAATCCTGGACTGTCTGGACAATGCTCGCTAATCTGGCTCTTTGTCTCCTCAATCGCTATTGCGACTCCAGTCTTTGTTCCCAGCATGAATTTCTTGAAAGAAAAATAAAGCTTCCTCGGCATCAAAGAAAAGATTCCAAAAATGCAGATTTGCATAATCATCAATTTGTGACGCGCACGCCAATCCCCTGTCCACCAACCCTAGAACACCATGCAACGAAACCACTCCCCACGAGTCATCGCCGCCTGGCTCCAAAGCGCAAACCAATGGAAAGAAAGCCTGGGCCCGGAATGGCGAGGTTCCAAACTTCTAGGCGTAGGAGTACAAGGAATGGCGGGGCTGTGGCAGTACGACGGACCCTCCGAATACGCACCTCCCATCTGCGACGTCGTCGTCAAATCCGTCCCAAACTACTACCCCAAAGAAGTCCGCGGCGAAGGCGAGATCCTCGAAATGCTATCGCGGCGAAAGCAAAGTCATATCATACGCCTGTACGGCACTTATAGCGAGGATGACGATAAATTGGTGGGCACCATGGATGAGAATAAAGTGCTGAGGCTGTTTTTGGAGTATTGTCCCGGAGGCGATTTGAAGCAGTTTATACAGGAGGTTATTGAGAAAGGACCTGCAGGGCCTGCGACACCGCCTCGAGAGCCGATTTTGGAGGCGGATCTGTGGGCGATTTTTTATTGTCTGGTGTTGGCGGCGGCGGTGATGGATCGGGGATCGGAAAATGAGAAGGAGGATTTTTTTGAGAGGAATAATTTCACGGTTGTGCATTATGAGTAAGCTACCTTCGCTGGCTATATTGGGGTGCTAACTTGCTCTTTTTACATAGTATAAAAGCTGCGAATGGTAAGTCACGCTGCCCTCGTGAACTGGGCTTGCTTGTTAACCACTTGGCAGTTTTCCTGGGCTATCGCGATGAAGAACATCCACGTTTTCCCATATGCAAGGTACTTTTTAGACCAATTCACTTACCTCCATTCTAGCCCCAGAATCCTCAAGAAGCAGTCACTAACTCCAACTCCCGGTAGCAGACTTCGGGCTCTCCCAAAGAGAACGCAGAAACCCACCACCCAAAGGTGCACGAGGCGGAACCCAATTCTTCGCAGCCCCCGAAACACAATCCTTATCCGTCTTCAGCATCAAAGACAGAAACCTCGGCGCCGCCACAAACGTCTACCAAATCGGTTGTCTCATGCACTGTCTCCTCACCCGCCGCGAAGAAGACCTCTCAAAAGTAAAAGTGAAAACGGGATTGTTCTCCAAAGGAGACCCAGCGAAGGCGACGAATGGCTGGCAGTTGCAGGAACCGGCGATGGAGGGTGCATATTCGAAACAGCTGAGAGATTTAATTTGCAAGTGTATGTTGACGAATCCTTCACGGCGACCTACGGTTTTGGATTTGCAGCGGGTTGTAAGCGCTGGGAAAACACAGGCGGAGAAGATTGCGATGCAAGCGGGGTTGTTTGAGAAGAAGACGAAGTGGGGATTTGAGGATTCGATTCCGTTGAAGAAAGCGAAGATTTGGGAGGAACCGCCACATCTTTATCCCAGAGGGAGAGGTCCTGTGAGACCGCCGCGGCCACCTCCACCTCCACCTCCACCCCCATCTAGGCTTTAGAGTCCTCCATTCAATTTTACACACACATTAAAAACTTTATAGAAGATTCATATTCACGGAGGGATTGTATCGATGGGAAAGATTATATTCATATGAAACTTTGCGTTTATAAGATAGAATACAGCTAAAAGTGAGAGTATCTCTCGCAGTTAAGAAGTCATCATTATGAAAATATATGACTGTCATCAAGTAACAGGCCTCTTTTTCTACCATTACTCAGATCATTGCTTCTCAAAACTACCGAAAATGATTCCCACCAGGCCTCTCGCGCGCGCGCGCTCAGCAGCATCTCAGTAAATCTATCAAGGCCTGTGTTCATGAACTATATGAGAAACTCCCCGGTAGTAGAGTAGCTTTGATAGAAAGAGACGTTCGGAAAACGCCTATCGAATACGAGAACTCTATCCAACATTAGACTACCGCACCTTTGTATTTTTCAAAGCAGTTATTATGAGGAATAATAGGCGGACTGGTGAGAACATTCAACAAAAACTCGTCCGCTCATACAGTAATAATTTGTTCCATTTTGCTGGTGCACTAGTATCAATTTGCCACAGATTAAAATTGCTATTAGCATTGCTGGCGTCGTGCAAGTGCTTACAATATACAGTACAAACAGGAAATTGCCGTATATCCACCACTTCATACGGCTACCACGAATAGGTCCTTTTCTGAAGTCGCTACACGTTTCTCAAGATCATACTCGCTAACGGCGATTAATGCAGTGCGACATCTGGTCCGGTCCATATGTTTATTGAGCCATTTGATCAATTGGCCAGCCCACTGAACCTATTTCGTCATAATTGATCAATTTAACTAGTAGTTGACGAACTGACTTAAAATTGGTCAATTGACCAAGTGAAATGACTTTGACTTTAATTCATATTATTAAAATATAATAAATATAAAATCTAAAGAGTTTAAGGGGTTTTGAGTTTAGGAATAGAGGAGGGGGGTATTAACAAGAGAGGTAGAGGGGGGGGGGAGAAGTGAAGGGGGGGTGGAAAGAAGGTGGTTGGGAATGCAAGTTTCCGAGGGGGCGGATCACGGGAACGGGAAATGACGGAAACCCGCTTTTTTGGTAGGTGAATATAAGTTATCGACTTCAAATACACTTCGTTTGGTCAATTGACCAATAAGCGGTCAATTCGCCAGCTATCATCAAATTGATCAATTGGCCAATAAACGTATGGACCAGACCACATCTAGACAATTGCATATAAAACGTGCTCAACCACCCACCACCCCATCTCAGCTCGGAACCCTAGCAGTTCCTTTCCCTCTCATAGTCCATCCTAGCAGACCAGTCAATTTTGCCATCCAAACCCTCGGGCAATAGATCAACAGTGCAGCCCGGATTATTCAAGATGTCAAATTTGAGTAGTTCTTTTCTGGCCCTCCTAACCTCAAGATATTGCGACTCGAAGCCATCTACGATTTCTCGAAACATAATTTTGAAAGAGCCAAGATGTTTCTTATCGTATACCGCGTCGAGGTCCCGGGCCAATACAGATCTCCGCTGAGGGCAGATACCGTGGTATAGTCTATTCTTACGGATGCGAATCTGGCGTTCGATCGGTGTTGGAATATCGCGCTCGAAGGACTTCAAACATTTTTCCACGCGCGACATAGCCACGTCAGCTCTAGGTCCATCTTCTTCGTCCCAGTTATCGGCCGACAGATAATTATTGTAGGGATTCACCAACAGGCTATCTGCTGGAAAGGCTGTCAAGTCTCCCTCAACAAATCGCTTCAGTGATGACCATGACGAAGACATGCGTTGGTATTGTTCCTCGAGATAATCCACAACCAAACGGCGTTCACTTTTGAAAGCCTTGATGTCGTGCACATGAACTGCTTCGCGTGCTAGTTCAACACCTTGTTCAACGGGGTGTTCTGCTAGAATTGACCACCATTCCTTGTACTGTTCACATTCTATACAATCTTGTGGTGGTGAGGAATCCGCTCCCCAATCATAACGTGTCCCGGGGCTCGTTGCAAAAAAATTATAACGTGGATCGTTGAATTTGTGTCTGTGTTCGAATGCCTGTGCGTATTTTACCAGCGGCGGTAACATTTCAAATGCATACTCCACTACGAAATTACTCGTCATAGACGAATGTAGTTCGTCCAAAATTGAAGCAGTGACAATGAGATAAGATTCCGATTTCGGACTGAACGGCCGGGAATATTCTGATTGTTTGGCGTCGCGAATGATAGCCATTTGTCGTACGTTGTGAATCATTCTGAGCGGTAAGAGCAGCTCTAGATAACGTGAAAT
Source organism: Hymenotorrendiella dingleyae (assembly GCA_003988905.1). NCBI lineage: Eukaryota > Fungi > Ascomycota > Leotiomycetes > Helotiales > Helotiaceae > Hymenotorrendiella > Hymenotorrendiella dingleyae. Next base: position 37,377 of record QYAP01000653.1, read on the forward strand.
GGTGATATTAGGTGCTGGGACAACGGCCACTTGCAGTTCTTTGAGTGGTGCTCTCGAAATTGCGCGGCAAAATTGATCTAGAACGTTATTGTAAAGTTGACTGAACAACCCTCGGCTGTATTGCGAAGTCATTGTCCTTTTATCGGGACAGACAATTACCTTCCAACGCTGAACAAGATTCATTGCGGGAACATCTCGAAGAGTAATCAAGGTGGCGTGGTAGTATCGGTTGATGGGCGAGGTAGAAGCTGCATACCAAGTATGGGGGGCAAGATTTGTTCTGTTATATGGCCGAGGTCCTTCTTCGAAAATTATGCCATCGGTGCCAAAGTAGAAAATATTCTCTCCATAGAGGACTCCTTTTGCTTCTGTGTTCACCGATTTACAAACCCGCAAAATGGCGGGTGACAAGCCGTACTTGATACTTGCGCCTGCAGCTGATTCTTCGAGGGTACAAACTGCCTCTCCAAGTTCCGGATTCACTAACAGAAAACGATAGATCTTGAGGCGTAGCTCTGCTGGAAGAATGTCGAAGTATTTGGTTTTCTTGTCTGGAAAGCGTCTCAACTCTTTCTCATTCTCCAGACCAGACCCAAATATGACGGGGAGGTTGAATAGCTTTGCAAGACGATAGATTTCCGCTTTTGCCTCCTCAGCGGAAGTGACAAGAGCACGATCTTCGTGATCAATTTCCTTGCGTTCGGGTTTCTTCGCCGCATGGCTATCTGCCTCTTCGGTATTGGCTTGGTCGTTATCGGAAGTATCTCGAGGACATAAGGTGAATGTGCCGACTGGCGAATCCTGATTTACCTCTAGCGGTACATCATGGCTGGCAGAAGCATCGGCGCGCGCCAGCTCAGTGGTGTTGGATGTAGTAGTCATCGTGTTGTTGTCTTCGTGGACGGCGGAAGGAAGATTTGATGTACTCGGGACGGATTCTGGATCGAAGATTGCTTGACCCGTAGAGGTAGAGATGGGTGTCATCGAATCTTGACTTTGCAAAGCTTGCGCACCGTGAGGTTCCATCGCAGCGCGCGCTGGCGGATCGGAGTTTTGCGCGGAAGCCATCTCGAAGACTTCGCGGCAAAGAGTTGAATGCTTTTGCGCTTTGATGCTGGTTGTCGAGGTTCACTTGTGTTGTGCGAGAAAAGGTGGTTGTCGGGAAGTTCGGTGTTGAAAAGGCAGGGGCTTTGCTTCCAAAGAGCTTCGCGTCGCGCAAGCAGAATGGAGGTGAATAGGATCGCGGAAATGCGGTCTGCCGAAGTGTATCCACTTTGCTTTCTCCTCCGCAGGGCGAGAGTCCTCCTGTGTTGCGAAAGTCAAATAAAATTTGGCTCCAAGTTTTGGAGTTGTAAAGTTGACAGGAGGGAGACGCGAAAGGTAAAGTGCTTCTGGACGATTGCTCCTTCCCTCCTTCCGCAACAACGCCAAATCACGTGGGACCTCTCTCAATATCCCACCACCCTCCAAAACGCGGCCAAAGGAAAAATGGAAGCTGAATAGGCTTGAGATTACCAATGCCGATTCTAGATTTAAAGTCTATAGAGTATGAGAAGTGAACGGGGTAGATTACTACCTGCACCGGCAACAAATCTCGGACATTGAGGATGAGGGTATGTTTTTGGGCTGTAGGGAAGGTTGAATACGCAATGGCTTAACGGACTTGGAGGTTAGACAGCACAAAATCATCGTGAATTGGAAGCAGAATAAGTCGAACAAGTCGAAGAACGAAAAGACTGCATTAAGTGGACGTAGAACAAAACACAAAACAAATAGCAACCGCAGCAAAAACCAAAAACAATCATCGCAACTTTCCAACCCTGCTATACCCACCAGGCATACCCCCCCCTCTTTCTCTCATCTCCATCTCCCTCGTCCATCGTCTTCCCCCATCCCACCACCTCACCCTCAAACCCTCTTAACATACCCCAAATCCCCATGCTTCTTCCACAAATGCTCCGTCACCTTATCCCTACGACTAAAGCCCCCAAACCCCTGGCCTTGGCTTCTGGTACACCCAGCAACAGGGCAAAAATGGGTAGCAGCTTGGTTGCCATGGACAGTGTTTTCGTGGCGAGCACGATCGGAGGGACGCTTGAATGTTTTGAAGCAGAAGCTGCAGGGGAAGCTGGGGGTTGGATTTCCTGTGGGAGCTGGGTTGGCAATGGGGGTGGGGTTGATATTTGCAAGATGGGAGGTGTTGGTGGGTCCAAAGGGGATTTGGGCAGGGAGAGGTGCCATCATGGAGTTGAATCCAGAGTTGGGGTTGTTCCAAGGATCTGCGGGAACAGGAGCATTGGGGGGAGCTTGGATTGAAGCGCCCTGGTACACGTAATTGTGCCCCAAAGTATTGTCGGCCCAGAGGTTATTCCTAATAAGAATATTACTGGCCACATTGTCATTTCCTTGGAAGGAAGCAGCCGGAACTCCAGAATAATCGAGTCCCGTGGCGTCACCAGCCAAAAATTCGTTTCCATTCCAAGGGTTGGAATTGACTGGATTGCCGGCAATGCCATCTGCAAATGATTGTACAGGAGCATTCTGAAGTTCGGAATTAGACCAGATGGTATAGTTGGTCTGGCCGTTGGTGCTAGCGACTGGGAAGCCAGGAACACTTCCATCTGGAAGGGCTTGAATAGAAGGCACTAGAAATCCAGCGTGGAGTCCAATATTATCGCCGACGGAAAGCTTGTCGTCAGCCCAGTGATTAGAGTCGGATGGAGTATTGTCGTTCAGGAAGGTTTGGTTAGGAGAAATTGAAGATCCAGAAGTGAATTCCGCGGCAATGTCCACCTGTTGTCGCCCATCCACGGATCGGTAGGGATATTCTTGTCTAGAAACGGAAAAAGATGGCGCAGTCACTTAGGAACAAAAAAAAAAAAACTCACCCGTCCTCAGCCACATCAAACCCCATGTAAGGGTCCAAAGATTGGCTGAAGCAGGGAAGTTGATGCATTGCATCGTTGTCGTTGCAGCTTGACTGTATGATGGTGGTGTGAGGGCGAGAGGGCGACTCGCTAAGGGCGTAATCGACAGGGTTGCTCGAAGCGAGGCGGATTTGCAACGAGGCTCAAAAGAACAAGAAGCAAAATTTGCTATGAACGGCTGCAAAAGCTCTCAAATTAACAATGGGGAATGCGCCAGTCTATATGCTCCTACCTATGCCCCTACCCACGAATCTGCCCATGTACTGAACTCCGCCCTCTGTATCCAAGACCGCATATGCCCTCACTGATCCAAACCATCCAGCTCAACCAGTCTCATCACCGCATCCACAACCTCATTTCCGGAAAGATTCAATTCCGGCTCATCGATTTTCCGAGCCAGGACGTCGTCGAGCATTCTTCTGAGTCTGCTGACTAAGACTCCGACTCGCGCCCAACCTCGTAGTCTTAGCCAACCATCGACGACGAGGCCGCGGCCGAGTGTATCGAGAGTGATTGGCCCGGAGAATAGCAGGGCGGTGTAGGCATTGAAGGCTGTCCAAGTGTTAGTGGTTTTGAGTGAAATAGAATACTGGTAAGTGAAAGAATACTTACGTGTCAAATCCCGAATAAACACCTTACTAGTCGCCATCTTATTAAAATAGCTCATAAAAACACTATTCCCCGGAAACGTCTGGGCATCAAAAACCGTGGAGCTCGGATGCACAAAAACGCGTCCATTCTCCTGATTAAAATACTTGATCGTCTTCGCTTCGGGGTCCAGTTCAACAGCACCAGAAACCGACTGCGCAAACTTCTTGTCGGGGAAATCGATGCGAGCGAGCTGTGGATTGAATGCACCAGCGCAGAGAGATCGCAGAAGAGAGGTGCTGTTGTTGTTTTTATTGAGAGAGGATAGTGCAGCGGGGGACGAGGGGATGAAGGATAATTCGCGGAGAGAGGTTAGGTATTGTACGCGGTTTGAGGAGATGTCGTTTAGTGTTTGGTAGGAGAGGAAGTTTTCGGAGCACCAGTTTCGGATTTCTCCTTGTCGGATACTTGAATCATGTTAGCTTAGTCATTATACAAGAGAACAAAACTGACCTTCTATTGCTAACCATCTCATCCCATTGCTCAAATGCTTTGAGATCTCCAATAAGATCTCCTTGGTTAGTTGCAAACTTGGCTCGAGCTGATTTGGCTTCATCCCTCTTCTCCTGCGGAGAGACAAAGGGTGACTTGACGGTGAGTATTGCCGCAATGGTAACACACGCGTCGAGACACCCAAATACGGCGCCATAGACCATGAGTTTGCCGCATCGAAGATCCGCTGGAATCATAGACAGATGACGGCCTAAAGCTGTGAGATCATCCCCATCCAGCGCTCCCATCCTACCCAAGAGATCCATAGCACCATCAACTGCCATACTTTCA